>JAJJMA010327220.1:0-35498 GCA_023529015.1 Papaver nudicaule
TGGTGCTGCAACTCCCAATGCAACACCTACCAATCCATCCCCATCTGGTGCTGCGCCCAACACTCAGGCCACTCAAAATGCTTCCTCTAGAACACCTATTGTTCCAGCAATACCCGTCGCCCCGGTGACTCCCGCTGCTCCAGCCAACACCTCTAGGAAAAACCCTTCTTCCACAGTTAAGATTAATGCCACCGCTGAAAAGGGGAAGGGAGTATCAATGACGTTGACCATGGACGAAATTGGTCAAACGCCAAGACGATCTTGCAGAAAGCCAGGTCAAGATGTACGACACCTAACTAGGAATCCTGGCTTGTCTCGAAACCATCACTGCGAAGCTGTCGAATTCGCCAACCAAAGAAACCCCCAAGACTACTGCTGACACTCACTCCGCTGTAATCCACATCCGTAATGATAAAAGGCCTCCTGCTCAAGTAGAGTCTCACCAAGGGGAAGGACAACAACCCCGCTACGTCACGGCAGACGATTTGGAGAGGTTACCGCGGAACCTGGAAAGAAAGACGACACTACCTGTCCACCAGCACCGACCGCCGTATCCATACGAAGTACAAAGGATCTCTCTCCCCAAAGGATATGTTTCTCCTATGTTTTCCTTGTACGACGGAACTGGGAACGCCCGTGAGCATGTCTCACGCTTTTGGAGTCGTTAGGAGAACATGAATACAATCATGTATTGAGGCTCAAGGAGTTTTTAAAATCCCTCACTGGAAGAGCCTACACCTGGTACAATAACCTCGCCCCAAGCAGCATTGGCACATGGAGAGAAATGGTGATCGCATTCTACCGCAAGTACTTCTTCGTGTCTGAGAAGGTAACATTATCAGACCTAGGTAGAATGTTTCAGGGATCCAGCGAACACCAGAATGACTATGTGAAGAGATTCAGGATCCAAGCTCTCGATTGTCATGATCTGAATGTCACAGAACTACAATTGGTGGAGCTCTGCATCAATGGAATGATCTCAGTCTATCGAGCCCTCCTGGAAAACCTTCGTTTCCAAACATTCTCTGAACTCCACGAAGCCGCAAAGAGATCTGCCACGACCGCACTTGCGTTACTAGAAAGAGATAAGCCCCTGAGAAGTGAAGAAGCTCGCAATACTCATGAGGACAGGAGGCTGATAAACAAGCAGTATAACAACAGCCTGCTATCAATGGGCGCTGTCAGCGAACGAGGGAAGAGGAAGAGTTATGCTACGGAGGTGATGTAATACCCCGATTCGGCAGGTAGGGTTCGCCGAATGGAATATAGGTAATGGTTTGTCCTTTCATAACACCGAGGCCTTTTCAAGCATAATTAACTCAGTAGTTGGAAAAAAACTCTGCAATTAAGCGTGCTCGGGCGGGAGTAGTCCAGGGATGGGTGACCTCCCGGGAAGTTATTGCTAGATGACCGCAGCGTTGCCCGTTGAAAACCCCACACTGCCGGATGACCGCAGTGGCTAAGTGGGGACAGTATCGGTGGAGGGACGGGTCGTTAAAGATGGTATCAGAGCCGACGACGGTTCACCTGTCGAGGGTGGGAGAGTACGCTGGACGGTTTGTGTGCCAGGTAGCTCGTCTCATGAGGGGCAGGGAACGTCGGAGATCTGGGCTTGAAAAATATATTCCGGAGCCGAGGACGGCTCCAATTTAAAGGTGGTGGTATTATAATACCCTGATTCGGCAGGTAGGGTTCGCCGAATGGAATATAGGTAATGGTTTGTCCTTTCATAACACCGAGGCCTTTTCAAGCATAATTAACTCAGTAGTTGGAAAAAAAAAACTCTGCAATTAAGCGTGCTCGGGCGGGAGTAGTCCAGAGATGGGTGACCTCCCGGGAAGCTGCTGCTGGATGACCGCAGCGGTGCCCGTTGAAAACCCCACACTGCCAGATGACCGCAGTGGTTAAGTGGGAACATTATCGGCAGAGGGACTGGTCGTTACAGATGGTATCAGAGCCGACGACGGTTTACCTGTCGAGGTTGGGAGAGTACGCTGGACGGGTTGTGTGTCAGGTAGCTCGTCTCATGAGGGGCAGGGAAAGTCGGAGATCTGGGCTTGAAAAATATATTCCGGAGCCGAGGACGGCTCCAATTTAAAGGTGGTGGTATTGTAATACCCTGATTCGGCAGGTAGGGTTCGCCGAATGGAATATAAGTAATGGTTTGTCATTTCCTAACACCGAGGCCTTTTCAAGCATAATTAACTCGGTAGTTAGAAAAACTCTGCAGTTAAGCGTGCTCGGGCGGGAGTAGCCCAGGGATGGGTGACCTCACGGGAAGCTACTGATGGATGACCGCAGCGGTGCCCGTTGAAAACCCCACACCGGATAACCGCAGTGGCTAAGCGGGGATAATATCGGTGGAGGGACGGGTCGTTACAGTTGACACACCCAAAACGTACCAACTCAGCTCCAGAAACCCCAATTCGAGCATTCACCCTTCCTGGGGATCCAGTAAACAAGAGAGTGGAAGGGATAATGTATCAACTGCGTGAGACTCTCTGTCTCTCGAAACCACAGCGAAAGGACATGTTCACGGCTTTGAACATGATAGCATCAGGCAGACCCCTACCCTTCAAGGAAGCTGATGAGCAATCAACACCTAAGCAAGGGAGACCAACAGAAGGATAAGGCTGGGGACTGCTCACGACCCCACGCATCTCCCATGTCGAGTTTCCAGAGACCATAATCGATCCTGGATACTCAGTAAATGTTGTCTCAGTCAAGACCCTTAAAGCAGCCAACATCGTTCGTCACGAAGCCACACGCGCTCGCGAAATCATCATTAAGGATCTGAACGGAGTCGAGGTACGCACCTATGGGCACATCACCTTACAAGTGAAAATCGCTACGATCCAGACAATTACGGATTTTCAAAGAAAATATGAAGAGCGTAAGGGCGTCCCTGGTTCTGCAACAACCGAGACGTACTTCACGATCGACTGTCAATACCCCAAATCTTCGTGAGGGGATCCACACAAGGAGAAAACGCTACCAAGGCGATGGTGGTATCAACGACTGAAGTCGGGAAAGCAAATGGACAATCTCTCAGCCATGAGAAAGGTACTTGTTTTTACCTGGAAAAACAATGCACCGTTTCTGGGTACTTTCGTAGTGCTCGAGATCAAAGTCGAACAAGACGAGCCTAAACCAAGTCAATGGGCGTTCACGTCTTGCTTCGGTCACATAGAGGATAGAGGTTGATCTAGGGAGGGAAACATCGAAGAAACTTGAGATCAGGTTGAGGATGTGTTTTGGATTCAAGATTCCCGTCGTGAAGGTGACTGGAAATCTCCAAGGCTAGAAGTGTGTTGGGTTGCTCAGGTGTGTTTACTTCTGAGGCTCTGGTTTATTCAGGTGTTCTGAATATCTGGTTGTTTCTGGAAAAGATGTTCTGCCTTGGAAGATAGAGGAGGCCTCTATTTATAGTTCTGAACTCACCCTGATCTCTCGATAGAGAAGGTGGAAGTCGTGGAAGAGTGGGGGAGTGGATGACATGAGTTGTTTTCGGTAACTGCTAGGATCGTGTAAATCATGTCCACTTGGCGCCACTTTCTCGTAACTGTCCACTATCCCTATCAGTTTCTTTCAACTGTCGTAGACCGCCAGACCAATACCCCTAAAGTTATTCCCCTGTGTGATGTTTTGATATCTCGAGTGATGCGTAGATATTGCGTAGTTGAGTTGAGTTTGAGTAGTGTCGTATGACTAGGATGTCGTGACCAGCGTGAGTGTGGTGTTTTCGAGACATGTGTAGTGGGTGTACAAGAGTGGCCTTGGCCCTTTCCGAGGCCAGGGACTCATGTCGTCATGGATAAGGCGCCTATAGAGTTGCACCTTGGCTTTTGGGCCAAGGTTAAGTTTTTCATGGCGCCATGGATTTGTGGCGCCATAGCCTAAGGGGATACGGCCTTGGCCTTTGGCCAAGGCCAATCTTTATATTGCTGCGAGTTTCTTTATGGCGCCATGGCTCATGGCGCCACGGCCTTGGCCTTTGACCAAGGCCAATTTCTATAGCGCTGCGAGTTTCTTTATGGCGCCATGACTCATGGCGCCTTGGCCTTTAGCCAAGGCCAGTTTGTCTTTGTTAGCATGTTTAGGCTATTGTATGCTTCTCAGAGAGCTCTGGACAGGCCTAGAGCTTCGGTATTCCTAAGGTTTTCATTGAGACTCGGATATTGAGTCGCACTTTGAGAGGAAATCCATGAGGATGCGTCTCTGTCAACTCTTCACCATGTACCATTGAGCAATCTAGTTCTGATATCGAGGAATTCGAGGCGATGTCGACATGAAGCAGATTAAATGGGTTTATGTGCTGGTGAGATTATCAGTACTGCACTATGATATCATCCTCTCCACCGGGAGTTATAAGAGAGAACTCATAGAGAGTATATTTAGCTCGTAGAATAGGTTGCATTCTGAGCTACAGAGATGTGCATGAATAGGCGATGGCCCTTAGGTAAGGCGTAGTTAGAGAGTAGTTTTACAATTTTGCCCCTCTCCCATTTTTTTCACCATCTACATTAAGTATCCTGGTTAGTGTAGAACAATAATGTTTCATACTAAGCATTCAGATGGTGATAGCAACCTTCAAGAGTCTTAGTCTCTCTATCTCTCTCTCTCTCTCTCTCTCTCTCTCTCTCTCTCTCTCTCTCTCTTTTTTGCAAAGATGTATGAAGGACTAGGTCTTAGTGTTAATGACCCGGAGGATTGATAGCAAGCTTGTGCGTAAAAGAAGTTTTTTTTTTTAGGGTACACGTGAGCATAGGTTAGGGGAGAAGAGGGGAGTGGGCATGGCGCTATGGCCATGGCGCCACGGGATGCGGCGCGGACGCCCGTGGCCATGGCGCCTCGAAATCTGCGCTCTTCCCCTTTCTTTCCCTTTTTTTTTTACGCCAATCCTAGGGTTGGCGGGATTCAGGAGAGGCCTTGGGCTTCTCGTCCCTTTTTTAAGAGTTTCACTGGGACTAGGACTCTTATAATTATGTGTATATATATTCATGTCTATGTTAAATTTTCAATTAAGAAGAGAAAAGAGAGGCGGGTTTCTCAGAGCAGTATTTCTATTCTTTCTTTTTGATTACTCTCTTTAATCTATATTTGCTAATCTCATTCATCATGTCGTCAAGTAGAGTTACAACACGGAATAACAAGGTAATCGAGGGTTTAGGCGACCTAGTTTTTTTTTTTCTTTGGTCGTATATATATTTACATATATATATATATATATTGGACGGGGTAAGATGATGTAGTGGCGCCACAGGGCGTGGCGCCACGAGTTGGGTAACACGGCCTTGGCCTTTCGGCCAAGGCTAAACTGGTAGCGCCATGAGTATGGCGCCACGCATACCCGTGCACATTTTTTTTTATATACATATATATAGATATGTGTGGGCATATATATATGCTCCTCCGTGAGGGAGGAGCAAGTTAATGGCGCCACATGTTGTGGCGCCATGGCCTTGGACGGCAACGGCCTTGGCCTAAGGGCCCAGGCCAACTTGGTGGCGCCATGCATATGGCGTCACTCATGCTCGTGTGTAGAGATTTTTTTTTTATATGTCGGATTGCATATGTACTCTGATAAGCGTGTATGCATAACTACTCATGTTATTGGAGAAATACGAGCAGTGGTGACTTACTTGGGATTGTTTGCATGCTGCAGAGAAAACGAAATGATGGTGCCATTCCCGTGCTTCCTATTACTGGGACGCCTAGCGCTGAGGACAAGTTCTTTGAGGCGTATAAAGAGATTGGCAAGAGGACCACTCCACTTGTGAGCCGGGCCAACCCAGGGGATCGTTTTGCTCCAAAATATAACACTAACACCAAGTCTCCGTCATCAGTTATTGTGCCTGGTGAGATCATCAGGTTCTCCTTGCAACGAGGTGAATATGAGGCTTCCTCTATTGACTTTTGTGCTCCTAGAGCTCCTCTGGACCAGTGGATCCCTTGGTTGGATTCCATGTTGAACGACGAGAAGGTGTATAATATCTTAGAAGAAGTCGGGATCGCACATGCGGTAAAGGCGTCCGAAAAGCTGAAGGTGCATGTAGACGTTGATGGCATCGTCGCTTTCATCTCTCGCTGGTGTGGATCCACAAATACTGTCGTTGCGGGCTTTGGGGAGATCGTCATTTCTCTGGAGGCAGTATCATCTGTGTACCATCTTCCGGTACTCGGGAAACTTCTGAGGGACTATCCGGGACTCCCTTGCGATGTCGTGGCTGATGAAATAAATGCGAAGATTAGAGATCTTTATTTACCTAATGCCTCTGCTGATGAGAATTATACCAGGTGGATCTATTATTGGTATTCGTCTGGAGGTAGGAGTGACGCTCTCAGCAACACCAAGATTATAGCAGCATTCCTCACGCTCTGGTTGTCACGGGACATATTTGAGGACGATCCCGTCGGGACACTGAAGCCTTTTGTCGTCTCATACGCTGTTCAGCTGGCGCGGGGTATGCCTTTACCAATTGGTAGTTTGTTCCTCGGATCCCAGTATGCGCATTTAAGTATTTTGGCCAGGAATATGTCTAGCTCTTCCACGGGTCGTATTTCGTCGTTTGTCAACCTTCCCTTTCTTCAGGCTTTCTTGTGGGAACACTACGTGAACTATGCTCCGCCGGGTGGTCTCCCTTCAGATTCGCTGGAGCACGCCAAGATCATGTGGTGGAGCGACAGGCAGCCCAAGGACTCGGTAAAGCTGGTAAATTTCCTGGATAGGGATGAGTGTGTCTGCTTTCGTCCATGGTGTAACATTCCTGATGATAGAGTCTTTCAACTTGAGGTTGCTGCGGAAGCTGAAGAGGTTGTTTTGCGTCCTGGGTCTCGCGGTGTTACTAACATCAAGTACGATGGAAAACAGTTGTTCATGAGTAGTAGCGTCTCAGGTTCAATCTTTGGCTTTTATCAGGGCAAGTTGGTGAGGCAGGCGTACAATATTGACAGAGCAGCGCGGTTCATGGGATTCGACCAAGACGTGCCCTTGGATCGTTCCCTCCCTCTGTCCAAGGACGATTTACACGAATACTTAGACCCCACTCAGGATCCCGGGAGGAGAGTCACCTTCTTGGTTGCCGGTAGACTGATGAGGGTCACTCCCGAATTCAACCTATTCTGGGATTACACCCTGACAGTCCTGGGCAATTTTGTAAAGAATTTGAACACGAACGATAGACCCACTTTCAGTCTGACACCCCAGGTAATCTTCTTTCTGGATGTTCATGTATACACTTTCGTTTACTTTGTCTAGATTATCCGAGATTATTTCCTCTGGTGACAGATGGCGCCTCCTCCGGTCGTCCAACCTAAGAGGATGAAGTGTAATAGGATGGGGTTACCTGAGAGATGTTTCATTGGTCCTTCTTCAGTGATGAGTTCATATCCCTCTCTATCTCAGGTGAGTTGTTCACATCTGGCGGGGTTTCTCGTTCTATGTAAATGTGTCCCCTCTGGTTGATCCTCCTTTACCGTCTTTGCAGGGTTAGGTATCGAAGGAGTGTGAAAATGCCACAGAGTCCCCAGCTGTTGTCGTCGAGGCGAGAGATGAGGCAGATGAGCCCATTGGTGTTGGTCTTCGTATTTCTTCCCCCGAGGATGATGGTCGTGAGTTTTCCCAGGTAAGGCCTATTGTCTCTTGATGTCTTTTTCGGTCGTGTTTCTCCTTCAGGCTTGCCTTTGCATAATTAGTGAGTAGTCGATTAACCAACCGAGGTCTTGTATCCGTAGGAGCAGGAGAATGAGGGTCGCATTGATGCTGCTATTGTTTCGGAGATTGTGGGAACACTAGAGAGTGGGAAAGCTCGAGTGACGACATGGGGACGACTGTTCCCGGGGTTGTTGGCGAAGTCGTTCCGAATGATTTAGGAGTTGTTTTCCCTCTGAGGCAATCACCAAATGACGGTGTGGACATCACTCCTCTAAAGGTTGTTAGAAAGGTTGTTTCAGCCGAAGTGGAGGTGGATATCCCTTCAACAGAGCAAACATCTGATGGTGGTGTGAACCTGGAGCCCACCTATCCTGGCGCCGGAGTTGCCTTCCCTTCATCCACAAGCAAAGTTCGACCTGGCTACGCCTTGGTGGGCAACTTCCCGGTGTTGAATGAGCATCGGACGTTGTATGACCAGATTTGGAGGAAATTCGGCCACATTGCTCGTAACGGGGAGAAACGGCTACTTTCTGAGTCGATGGTGGGCACCTTGTTGTCGCGGGTGTCAGAGATGATGGCCCAGCCCCTTGGTTCCGCGCGCTGATCCACTCGACGTCCAAGACTGGGATGATTCTATAGCTGTAGCTGAATCCTAAGGTTTCAATGTGGCTTGGCTACGTGACAGGTTTGAGAAGGCCAAGGCTCGGGGTTCTCAAGAGGTTCTCCGGGAGAAGGAGAAGTAGTGGATCTAGTAGGGTTTTGAGTGATATTCTCGACTAGTAGGTTTTTGAATGCATTATTTGTTTTTGTTTTTGAACGCTGAATGGGTTGTAGGTGTTTTCTATTGACTGGATAAGATTTTTTTTTTTAAGAGATATTGAAACAAAGGACTTTTCTTAATTAGACTACTGAAACAAAAATCCTATCTACCATACGCTATGTTGCGCTGCTTTGGAGGAATGCAAATACAATAAACAGGAGTCTTAGTGTCGGACTCCTTTAGGCTTTTGGTAAAGCATTGCTAAACCGAGCTCACACCCATAGTCAATATATCATGGGATGAATTACTGTTAGGTAGAAGCTCTTTCGCCTTCTTGTGAAACCTCTCCTTGTATGCAACTGCGTTCTCCCCTGCCTCTTGCTTTAGATTGAATAGCTCTACAAACTCTCTGAAGTCTAGGATGGTTTCCAGAACTTCGGGTGGTATAACATAGTGAATCTGTTCGCCTTCTCCTCGGATCTTAACACTGCACGGCTTACCACGTACGATTCCAGATTCCTGAAGGGTTTTGATGAAGATCCTAATAGTTGTGCCGACGTCTATCGCGGGTTTTCCAGAGTTTTCCTTTCCGACAGGTCTTCCTGTGGTGAGTCCCCAATGACTTGGGGAATGTGGGTTATCATACAAAGGAGGGGTAGACGAAGTACCTTCCTGGTCGAGGGAGTTTCCATTGGCTCCCTTGAGTTCTGCAGATAGCGTTGTTGTTGCCTTCGTGGTGTTGATCTTTTGTGCAAACTACTCCATGAACGCCAGGGGAAGCGTCTCTTGAATGTTGTAGACCCATGGGCGTCCCAATACCATGTCGCTTTCGACGACTCCCTTAACAATGTGAAACTCCGCTATGGTTGGGAGCGTGGCGATTTCGACGGGAAGGTCGATTCACCCGTAGGTGCGTACCTCAACTCTGTTAGGGCCTTTGATGATGGCAGGGGTGTGGATGGCTCTACTGCGAGGTATATTAGCGGCTCTAAGGGTCTTGACTGAGATGATGTTGAACGGGCATTCCGGGTCGACGAGTGTCTTCGGGAATTCAGCATGAGAGAGGCGAGCGGTGGTGAGGAGTCCCCAGTTTTGTCCTCTCGTTGGTTCCTCCTGCTTAGACATTGTCTGTTCATTGGCTTCCTTGAAGGGTAGGCGTTGGCCCGACACCACCATGTTGAGCGCCCTGAACATGTCCTTTCGCTGTGGTTTCAAGAGACAGAGAGTCTCACATAGCTGGTACATTGTCTCCTCTACTCTCCTATTTACTGGTTCCTCAGGGAAGGTGAATGCTCGAACCGGTAGAGGATCTTGGTATACACCTTCGTTCCCCAGGTGCAATTCCCCGGACTCCACCTTGGCTTGGAAGATTCGCTTAAGGCCAAAGCAATCCCTGGTAGAGTGAGTAGTGACTCGGTGATAGCGACAATACCTTGGACTTGCTACCTCTTCGGCTGAAGGAGGTTGTCGTATCGGAGGGAGTTCGATTGCCCCATCTTGGATCCAAGTGTCCAACAACTCTAGTACCTCCTCCATGGGAAACGGGTAGTCCGGTATCTCTGGTCTGGCTTTTTGCCTCCGCATCTCTGGTTGCTGCGACCCTCCTTGGTTCATGTTCTTATTCGGGGTCCCTGGAGCCGAATTAGTGCGTTTTGGATGTGTCACTTCCGTGGCAGGGCCTTTCCTCTTCCCTCCTTCGCTAACGGCGCCCATAGATGGCAAACTGTTATTGTATTGCTTGTTGATTAGCCTTCTATCGCCGCGAGTGACACGGGTTTCTTCGCTCCTGAGGGGTTTTGTCCTTTCTAACAGGGCAGGTGCAGTGGTGGCAGACCTCTTTGCAGCTTCATGGAGTTCAGAGAAGGTCTGGAAGCGGAGGTTCTCCAAGAGGGCTCGGTAGATGGGAATCATTCCGTTGATGCAGAGTTCCACCAGTTGTTCCGTGACGTTCGGATCGTGGCAGTCATGGGCTTGGATTCTGAATCTCTTGACGTAGTCGTTCGGGTGTTCGCTGGGTCTCTGGAACATTCTGCCGAGATCGGATAGCGTTATATGTTCAGACACGAAGAAGTATTTGCGGTAGAACGCGCTCACCATCTCGCCCTATGTTCCAATGCTGTTCGGAGCAAGATTATTGTACTAGGTATAGGCTCTTCCAGTGAGAGACTTTGAGAATTATTTGAGTCTTAAGACGTGGTTGTACTCGTGTTCTCCCAAAGACTCCAAAAATCACGAAATGTGTTCGCGCGCATTCCCAGTACCGTCATACAAGGAGAACATGGGGATACATATCCTTTGGGGGGATCAATCCTCTTTACTTCATGTGGGTATGGTGGTCGGTGTTGGTGGATAGGTAACGCCACCTCTCTTTCTCGATTTCGTAGTAGCCTGTCCAGGTCGTCTGCCGTGACGTAGCGAGATGGCTGTCATTCTCTTTGGCGAGATTCTTCTGGAACAGGAGGTGCCCCATCATCTCGAACGTGGATGACGGCAGAGCAGGTACCTGTAGCAGCCGCCTCAGGGGTTCCCTTGACCGGTGAACTCGACAGCTTCGAGGTTAGGGTTTTGAGACAGTCCAGGATCCCTAGTTGCGTGTCGAACATCTTGTCTTGACTTTCTGCGAGGACGTCTTGCCGTCTGGCCAACTCATCCATGGTTAATGCTCCCGATACTCCTTTTCCTTTCTCGGCGGTAGCGCCGACCTTAGTTTTAGAGGAAGGGTTCTTACCAGAGGTGTGGGTTGGAGCACTAGGAGTCATTGGGGTGATGAGAATAGCCGAGATGACAGGTATTGAAGGGGAAGCATCTTGAGTAACAAGAACGTTGGGCGTAGCGCCGGATACAGGTGGATTGGTAGGTGTTGCATTAGAGGCGGCAGCACCGTCAGTTGAAGAGTTGGGGTTTTTGGTATCTGATCCCGACCTAAGTTCAACCATTTTGCGAAAGTTTTCTGGAACCGAGAGATTGATCTCCCACTGTGGTCGCCAACTGTTTTTACCTGGAAAAACAATGCACCATCTCTGGGTACTTTCGTAGTGCTCGAGATCAAAGTCGAACAAGACGAGCCTAAACCAAGTCAATAGCCGTTCACGTCTTGCTTCGGTCACAGAGAGGATAGAGGTTGATCTAGGGAGGGAAACATCGAAGAAACTTGAGATCAGGTTGAGGATGTGTTTTGGGTGCAAGAGTTCAAGATCTCCGTCGTGAAGGTGACTGGAAATCTCCAAGGCTAGGAGTGTATTGGATTGCTCAGGTGTGCTTGCTCTGAGGCTCTGGTGTATTCAAGTGTTATGAATATTCTGGTTGTTCTGAAAAAATGTTCTGCCTTGGAAGATAGAGGAGGCCTCTATTTATAGTTTTGAACTCACCCTGATCTCTCGACAGAGAAGGTGGAAGCCGTGGAAGAGTGGGGAGTGGAGGACATGAGTCGTTCTCGGTAACTACTAGGATCGTGTAGATCATGTCCACTCAGTGCCACTTCCTTGTAACTGTCCATCATCTCTATCAGTTTCTTTCAACTGCCATAGACCGCCAGACCAATACCCCTAAAGTTATCCCCCCGTGTGATGTTTTGATGTCTCGAGTGATGCGTAGATATTGCGTAGTTGAGTTGAGTTTGAGTAGTGTCGTATGACTAGGATGTCGTGACTAGCGTGAGTGTGGTGTTTTCGAGACATGCGTAGTGGGTGTATAGGAGTGGCCTTGGCCCTTGGCCGAGGCCAGGGACTCATGTCGTCATGGATAAGGCGCCTATAGAGTTGCACCTTGGCTTTTGGGCCAAGGTTAAGTTTTTCACGGCGTCATGGATTTGTGGCGCCATAGTCTAAGGGGCTACGGCCTTGGCCTTTGGCCAAGGCCAATCTTTATATTGCAGCGAGTTTGTTTATGGCGCCATGACTCATGGCGCCACGGCGTTGGCCTTTGGCCAAGGCTAATTTCTATAGCGTTGTTTAGCGCTGCGAGTTTCTTTATGGTGCCATGACTCATGGCGCCACGGCGTTGGCCTTTGGCCAAGGCCAGTTCATTGTAGCGTTGTTTAGCGCTGCGAGTTTCTTTATGGCGCCATGACTCATGGCGTCTTGGCCTTTGGCTAAGGCCAGTTTGTCTTTGTTAGCGCAGATATTATGGCGCCATGGTTCATGGCGCCACGGCCTTGTCCTTTGGCCAAGGCCAACTTTGTCGTAGCTGGTAAGTTCTAGCTACGTTGCTTTGGTTATGGTGCGCGTGTTTGCGTTACAGCGTACTTGAAGTCATGGCGTGCTTATCCATGGTATGTTAGACCATCCTAAGCTTAGAGTGTGGTCTGTTTAAGCCTGTTTAGGTTGTTGTATGCTTCTCAGAGAGCTCTGGACAGGTCTAGAGCTTCGGTATTCCTGAGGTTTTCATTGAGACTCGGATATTGAGTCGCACTTTGAGAGGAAATCCATGAGGATGCGTCTCTGTCAGCTCTTCACCATGTACCATTGAGCAATCTAGTTCTGATATCGAGGAATTCGAGGCGATGTCGACATGAAGCAGATTAAATGGGTTTATGTGCTGGTGAGATTATCAGTACTGCACTATGATATCATCCTCTCCATCGGGAGTTATAAGACAGAACTCATAGAGAGTATATTTAGCTCGTAGAATAGGTTGCATTCTGAGCTACAGAGATGTGCCTGAATAGGCGATGGCCCTTAGGTAAGGCGTAGTTAAAGAGTAGTTTTACAATTTTGCCCCTCTCCCATTTTTTTCACCATCTACAGTACTTCACCCTCTCCCTCTTTGAATGATAGTCCATATTCCCCAAGTCACTGGGGACTTGCTACAAGAAGAAAGGAAGAGGCTGAAAAGACCCCAGTAGACGTGGGCACAGCTGTTAGAATCATTATCAAGGCCCTTCAGGATTCTGGAATCGTCCGTGGTGAGCTATGCACCGTTACCCCTGGAGGAAAAGGTGAACCGGTACCATATATTATACCACCCGAAGTCCTGGAAGACATCCCAGACTTCAAAGAGTATGTGAAGTTAGCCAACCTAAAGCAAGAAGCGGGGAAGAGCGCAGTCTCATACATAGAGAGGTTTCACAACGAATCGAAGGCGATCCTACCTAACGATGGTCCACTCGACACCATGTTAGCTCTGGGCATGCTCCCAGCTTAGTAATTATTCGTTAAGCACAACCTTTAAGGGAACCAACACTAGAATTCATGTTTTGTTGTATTTACATTCCTCCAAAGCAGCGCATCATAGCGTGAAGTAGATAGGATTTCCATTTCAGCAGATTAATTAAGAAAAGTCTTTCATTTCAAAAGAAAATCTCTCTCAGAAAACACCGTCTTATAAAGTCAATAGAAAATATCTACAATCCATCTAACGTCTAAAAAAATAATAACAAAACAAAGAAACCTACTACTCAAGAAAATCAGTCAAAACACAACTAGATCCACCCTTGCAGGACGACCTTAGTTGCTCCAGCTCCTCCTCCTCTCTCTTTAACTCAACCTCAGCTCCGCTACCCTCCTCTCCTTCTCTCGAATAACCTCTTGAGACCCCTAAGACTTATCCTTCTCAAACCTGTCACGCAGCCAAGCCACATTAAAGCCTTTGGATTCAACCACAGCTATTGATCCTTACCAATCTTGAACATCAGACGGATCAGCAGTATCAATAGACTGAGCCATCATCTCTGTCACCCTAGACAACAGAGTGCCAACTATCGACTCAGAAAATATCTGGTTCCCCTATCATGAGAAATATGGCCGAATTTCCTCCAAATACGGTCGTATAGTGTCTGATACTCATTCGACACCAGGAAGTTACCCACCAAAGCTTGGCCAGGTTGAACTCGGTGAACAGATGAAGGAAAGGCAACTCCAGCATTGGGATAGGAAGGCTCCAAACTCACACCATCACCTGATGTTTGCTCAATCGAAGGAATAATTGCTTTTACATCATTGGGGACGACCTCATCGACATCCTCAGAAACAGTAGCGTCTACTTCGACATTCAAGTCGCCTTTACCCTCTAACACCTTGGCATTCTCCGCAATAGAAGCATCGGCGTGGCCTTCATGCTCCTTCTCCCTTGAACACAAAATCAAGAGGTATGGCGTAAGTACACGATGAATTAAGTAGGTAGAATGTACATATGAAGCCAAGACGGTTGTTGCGGAAAGCTCGTGGGGAAATTTTGGGGAATGCACAAGAAATGGACTATCGGGAACATGACGAAATACTCCTGGAATTTTGTTACTCGGCTAAGACGACGAGAAGTGGTCAAGAGAGACTTACTTGGACAAGATCCATGACCTTACTGAGAGAAGAAGGACGGGTCAGCACCACTCGACTCATCCACCTCAACCTCAACGATCACATCAACAACAGCTGGGGACTCCACGATGTCGTCGTGCTCTTTCGACACAGAGTCCTGGAAGATGTACAGAAAGTTCAATCATCCACAAAGACGGATACATAGAACGAGGGACCTCACCGAAACAGAAACAACTCACCTGAGATGGAAAGGGACATGAATCTACCATGGGGGAAAGGATTAACAACACGACCCTCGGGTAACCCCATCATGCTACTCGTAGCTCTCTTCTTAGGTTGGGCGACTAGAGGAGGTTCCATATATTATCAAGAAAGAGAATCCCGGTTGACGAAGGCAAAACAAAAAAGGGTATATATATAAATGTTGGAAACAGATTTACCTGGGTTGTCACAACGAAAATGGGCCTGTCAGTTGTGTTCACTTTCTTCACGAAGTTACCCAGAGCCAACAAAGTATAATCCCAAAATTTGTTGAATTCGGGAGTAAACTCTCGCCTGTCTGCCAGCAACCAAGAAGGTTACCTTCCTCTCAGGATCCCCAGTAGGATCCAAGTATTCATGCAAATCATCCTCAGAAGGAGGACGAGAACGATCCAAAGGCACATCTTGATCGAACCCCATGAACCTGGCTGCTCTATCGATGTTATACGCCTGCCTCACCAGTTTGCCTTGATAGAAGCCAAGGATGAAACATGAGACACTGCTACACATGAACACTTGTTGTTATTCATCGTCAATATTATTCACACCGCGAGATCCAGAGCGCAAAGTAACTTCCACAGTCTCTGCAGCAGTCTGGAGTTGAAAAACTCTATCATCAGGAACATAACACCATGGACGGAAACGAACGCTCTCCTCCTTGTCCAAAAGATCTAATAGCTTCACCGACTCCTTGGGCTTCTTCCCACTCCACCACATGATCCTGGCGTATTCTAATGAGTCTGAAGGAAGGCCACCCAACGGAGCGTAGTCCACGTAATGTTCCCACATAAAAGTGTCATGTAAGTCGCAGAGGGGCCCCTATCCATCTTCAGGTGTTAGACAACAGACAGTTAATAACGGTTTTTAGTCTCAGATTAGTCTTAATTAACCAATGATTAGTCTGTTAGTGTCAGTGTCCGGATGCCATCTGTTTCTACGGTCGTGATGAAACCTGTCCGTTGTAGGGCTTCAATCAGTATTTATTATCGCTTTGTTATGTTTTGAGGGTAGAGAATAGAGAAATAAGTAAAGAGAGAAGAGTAGACAGTGAAAAGAGCTTGTAATGTCCATTGAATAATCAATAGAACTACCATTTTCATTACATTTGGTATCATCCAGTAGATCTTGAGCTGTTTTGAAGATGACAGGTCCAACCATGAAAGACCTGGATAATACAGGTAAAGAAACAAATCAATTATTAAAGGATCTTACAGAGTTGTACTCCCGTGATGCTGCTTTGCGTACAACAGATGCAAAAAATCACGAGACCTTGTTAAAAGCACAAACAAATTGTTTTAAAGATCTCAGCTCCAAGCTGGAGAATCTTCTGGATCTCATGACTTCCAGCGCTTCCTCATCAAAGCACAAAAAAAAAAACCCTTCTAATGATGATACGGAAGATAGCTCTGACACCCCTCTACAAAACTCTTCTTCTACAGTTCATTTCTTCAAAACCCCAAAACTGGACTTTCCTAGATTCGATGGTGAAAATCCAAGAAGCTGGGTTCGCAAGTGTGAGAGATTTTTCAAGATCCATGGTACAGCTGAGCAAGATATGGTGGAGTTTGCTGTTCTACATCTGGACGGACGAGCTGATTATTGGTATTCTGAGTATCAGACAGGTAAAATCTCTGTACAATGGTCAGATCTGGTTGCTGATATATGTGCTCGTTTTGAAGATCTTGCAAATGATAACTATGTGGGATGCTTTAACAAGTTACTGCAAATCTCTACCGTGGATGAGTATTATGAGCAATTTGAACAACTTAAGGCTCTTATGCAAATTAACAATCCTGGTTTGGATGAAAACTACTTTGTGTTAAGCTTCATTAGTGGTTTAAAGGCTGAGATCCGTAGTTTGGTTCATATGCATAAACCCACTACCCTTTCCAGTGATTTCTACTTAGCCAGATTACAAGAGCACGCACTGACTCAACAACCCTCACCCTTAAAACCATCTCCTTCAAGACCACAATATTCCAACACTTATTTCAGCAAGCCTTCCCCAAAACCATCAACTTCATCACCATCTAGAACACCTTTACCTAACCCATTAACCACCACAAAAACCTTTCCAAACAACTCACTAAACTCACCTAAATCACCATATTTACCACCTCACATCCGTAGATTAACACAAGAACAACTCAACCAGAGAAGAGCCAAGAATCTTTGTTTCAATTGTGATGAACAATTCTTTCCAGGCCATCGTTGCAAAAATCCAAATCATCTTTTCATGGTGGTAGCTGAGGAGGATGTGCAAGACTCACCTGAAAATGAATTTGTAGATTGCCCTGAGACTCCATTGGTGGACAGCACAATGGAAATTTCTCTTCATGCTCTCACTGGAAGTGTTGGTGGTGACACTATTCGTATCCCTGGATTTTTGAAGAAGCAGAAAATCCTTATTTTGGTTGACACTGGTAGTACTCACAGCTTTGTGGATGTGGCACTAGCTAAACGATTGGGTTGTAAAATCAAACCAACTCCTCACTTATTGGTCACAGTTGCTAATGAAGATAGAACAACTTGTACTGGAATTTGCAATAATCTCACATGGTGGATGCAAACTCACAAGTTTGAAGGAGATCTGCACTTGTTACCCCTTGGAGGCTGTGATATTGTGTTGGGTGCAGATTGGCTAAAAGAACTAGGTGATGTGTTGATCAACTTGGCCAAGTTATCTATTTCTTTTCAATACAAGGGTAACCAAATTACCTTGCAGGGTGTATCTTCCAAGCCAACTCTACTACAAATAAGTGGTAAAGCCATGAAGAATTTCTTCTCCAACAATTCTCATGGGCTAATTGGCCAATTTTTTGCTGTCAATGCCACCCCTATTACCACTGCTATTCCAGAGCAATTTCAAGCCATACTTGATGACTTTGCTGATGTATTTTCTGAGCCTACACAACTACCACCCACCAGAATCCTTGATCATAAAATCCCTCTCAAACCAAATACTCTACCAGTTAATTTGAGACCTTACAAATGCCCATATGTTCACAAATTTGTGGTGGAATCATTGGTTCAGGAAATGCTTAATGTTGGCATCATTCAAGACATCCATAGTCCTTTTGCTTCTCCAATTTTACTTGTTAAGAAGAAAGACAACACTTGAAGATTCTGTGTTGACTACAGGAAACTAAATGACATTACTATCAAAGATAAGTTTCCTATCCCTATTATTGATGAATTACTTGATGAGCTTCATGGTGCTAAATTCTTCTCTAAGATTGACCTAAGATCTGGTTACCATCAAATAAGATTACATGAGCCTAATATTCATAAAACTGCCTTTAGAACTCATCAAGGGCACTTTGAGTTCAAAGTAATGCCATTTGGTCTCACCAATGCACCAGCTACCTTTCAAGCTTTAATGAATTCAGTCTTTAAACCTTATTTGAGGAAATTTGTTTTGGTCTTTTTTGATGATATTCTAATTTATAGTCCCACCATGTCTGACCATTTGGATCACTTACAATCTGTATTGCTTTTGCTTAGGCAACATCAGTTGTTTGCTAAACTATCCAAATGTTGTTTTGCTCAATCATCTCTTGAGTACCTGGGCCATATCATCACTGCTGAAGGTGTCCAAGCTGATCCTGAGAAAATTGTTTGCATGAAAAGCTGGCCAGTTCCATCCACCTTAAAGGAGCTAAAAGGTTTTTTGGGATTGACTGGTTACTACAGAAAATTTGTTAAAGGATATGGCAGTATTAGCAGACCTCTCACTGATATGTTGAAGAAGAACTGCTTCCAATGGTCACCTGAAGCTCTAGAAGCTTTTGAAACACTGAAGCTGGCTATGTGTACTACACCAGTGTTGGCTTTACCAGATTTCTCCAAAACATTTGTGGTGGAAACTGATGCTTGCACTAGGGGAGTTGGTGCTGTACTTATGCAAGATGGAAGGCCTATCTCTTTCTACAGCAAAACCCTTGGACCAAAGTTTATTAGCCTCTCTACTTATGAAAAAGAACTCCTAGTTGTGGTTTTGGCAGTCACCAAGTGGAGGCATTACCTCACTGGTCATCATTTCATCATCAACACAGACCAGCAAAGCATAAAGTACTTCATGGATCAGAAAATTACTACTGTTTTGCAACAGAGATGGTTAATGAAGCTCCTTGGATTAGATTACACAATCCAGTACAAGAAGGGAAAGGAAAATAGTGTTGCTGATGCTCTATCCAGACTACCTGCAACCTTAGAAGACTCTTCTTGTTATGCTATGGCTCTCTCAACACCCAATTGGGCTCAAGATATAATAGCCAGCTACTCTGAAGACAATTGGGCACAACAAATCATTCCTCAACTGTTGGTAAATTCTTCTGCACACCCTAATCTTACTTATTTAGAAGGTATAATTAGATATAAAGGAAGAATTTATGTGGGTACTTCTACCAACTTGAGGCATACTATTTTAGAGTCCATTCACTCCTCAGCTATAGGTGGGCATTCTGGAATACAAGCTAGTTACATAAGAGCAAAGACTTACTTCTACTGGCAAGGACTGCAGAAAGATATGTGGCTTCTTGTAAGCACTTGTGACACTTGCCAAAGGAATAAGATTGAACATCAACACCCTGCTGGTCTTCTTCAACCCCTTCCCATACCACAACAGGCTTGGCAACACATCACAATGGACTTCATTGAGGGACTGCCCAAATCAAATCACAAAGATGTCATATTGGTGGTGGTTGACAGACTAACAAAATACAGTCATTTCATTGCTCTGAGTCACCCTTTCACTGCATCCACAGTGGCTCAAGAATTCCTACAAACTGTGTTTAAACTTCATGGATTACCAACATCCATTGTATCTGACAGAGACAAAGTCTTCACCAGCAATTTCTGGCAGGATCTGTTTAGGCTACTTGGTACCAACCTCCACCTCAGCACATCATATCATCCACAATCTGATGGGCAAACAGAGAGGGTAAATGCTTGCCTTGAAAGCTATTTGAGGTGCATGACTGGCCACAAACCTCAACAATGGCTAAAATGGCTACCTTTGGCTGAGTGGTGGTATAATACTAACTACCACACTAGCATTCAGATGACTCCATTCAGGGCATTATATGGTTATAGTCCTCCTCATCTGGCCTTTTCTTCTGACTCCAACACCTCTATAGCTGCAGTTGAGGAATCCTTGCAACAAAGGGATGCTTTACTGGATATCTTGAAGGAGTCACTCACTAAAGCTCAAGAAAGAATGAAGATGTTTGCAGACAAAAAGAGAACAGATAGGTCTTTTGAAGTTGGAGACTTAGTGTATTTGAAGCTACAGCCCTACAGGCAATCTTCCATGGCCTTAAGGAGAAATTTCAAGCTCTCTGCCAAGTATTATGGTCCATTCATCATACTGGAGAAGATTGGCAAAGTGGCCTACAAACTTGACCTCCCAGTAGATTCAAAATTTCATCCTGTGTTTCATGTCTCTCAGCTCAAGAAGCAAATTGGTACTGCAGCAACATCAACTCCAATACTGCCAAAAGTTGATAGAGCTGGACAAATTGAAGTAAAACCTGTTGCAATCTTAGCTTCTCGCACTCTTCATCGTCAAGGTTTGCCAGTCAACCAAGTGCTCATTCAGTGGTCACACTCCACACCAGCAGATGCGACTTGGGAGGACATTTCCAATATCCGGGCACATTACAAAGACTTCATCCTTGAGGACAAGGATGTTCTGAAGGGAATGGTAATGTCATGTAAGTCGCAGAGGGGCCCCTATCCATCTTCAGGTGTTAGACAACGGACAGTTAATAACGGTTTTTAGTCTCAGATTAGTCTTAATTAACCAATAATTAGTCTGTTAATGTCAGTGTCCGGATGCCGTCTGTTTCTACGGTCGTGATGAAACCTATCCGTTGTAGGGTTTCAATCAGTATTTATTATCGCTTTGTTGTGTTTTGAGGGTAGAGAATAGAGAAATAAGTAAAGAGAGAAGAGTAGATAGTGAAAAGAGCTTGTAATGTCCATTGAATAATCAATAGAACTACCATTTTCATTACAAAAAGATTGAAGGAAAGGAAGGTTGATAAATGACGAAATGCGACCCGTGGAAGAACTAGACATGTCCCTGGCTAAAGCACTCAAATGAGCATAGTGGGACCCGAGAAACAAACTACCAATCAACAAACGCATACCTTGAGCTAGAAGAACAGCATACGGGACGACAGCATGCTTCAACATCCCAACAGGATCATCCTCAAATATATCCCGCGACAACCAGAGTGTGAGGAATGCTGCTATAAGCTTGGTGTTGCTGAGGGCATCACTCCTACCTCCAGACAAATACCAGTAATAGATCCACCTAATATAATTCTCATCAGCAGAGGCACTAGGTAAATGAAGATGTTTAATCATTGTGTTTAATTCATCGACTATGGCATCACGAGGACGTCCTGAATGGTTGCTTGGAAGCTTCCCCGGTATTCGAAGGTGATAAAGAGTTGATACCGCCTCCAAAGAAATGGTGAGCTCTCCAAAGCCCATGGCAGCAGTATTTTTAGACTCACACCAACGAGAAGCAACGACGACAACACCGTTTACGTCCACATGCACCTTCAATTTACCCGACGCTCTCACTGCGTGCACGACTCCAACTTCTTCTAAGATATCCTTCTTATCGTTCAACATAGAGTTCAACCAAAGAATCCACTGGGCTAAAGGAACTCTAGGAGCACCAAAGTCAATCGAAGAAGCTCCATACGTGCCTCTTTGTAAAGAAAACCTGATGATTTCACCAGGAACAACAACTGACGAAGGAGACCTGGTCTTACTGTTATACTTCGGAGCAAAACGAGCCTCTGGATCGACTCGACTCGCAAGTGGGGTGGTTCTTCTACCAATATCTGCATAAGCATCGAAGAACTTATCCTCGACACTAGGCGTTCCAACAATGGGAGGTACAGGAGTAGCATCATCACCTCTCTTTTTCTGCAGCACACGAATGATCCCAAGTAAGTTGTTACGCATACTCATACACATGATAGTAACCACTCTCCCAATAACATGAGTATTTATGCACACACACACACTTACTATAGTATATATGCAAAACAATATGTATGCGACAAGAAGGAATGGCCTTGACCCTAAGCCAAAGCCGTGGTCAAAAATAACAACAACAACAACAACAACAAAATTTGTGGCGCCATACCCATGGCACAGCCAAAAGTTGGCCTTGGCCCTTTGGACAACGCCGTGGCCATGAGATCGTGGCGCCATTAACTTACCTCTGCTCTATGGGCGTATATATATATATATATATATATACGAAATAACGATATATCTATATAAAAAAAACGATGAATATGGGAAACCCTAGGTTACCTTGTTGCTCCTCGTTGTTGCTCCAGTCGACGACATGATGAACAAGGATTAACAAACACAATTAAAGAGAATAAATCAAAAAGAAAGAGAAAAAATACTGCTCTGGCAAAACCTTTTCTCTTTTATTTGTTGAAAGTTTAACCTAGGCATGTGTATATATACACAACTATTATGAGTCCTAATACTAGTAGAACTCCTAAAAGAGGAAGAAGGCACAAGGCCCAAAGCCCTAAAGATAAATCACGCCAGCCCTAGGACTGGCATTGCCAAATTGTGGTGCCACGTTTTTAAAAAAAAATAATGGGTGCGGATTTCGAGGCGTGGCCACCATGGCGCCATGGCCCAACTGTGCCCTAACCCATGGCGCCACGGCCGTGGCCACACCCCTTTGCCGTCTCTCTCACCTGTTTTTTTAGGGGGGGGGGGGGGACTCTCTCTCTCTAAGCACAAGCTTGCCATCAATTTTTTATTTCAAGGCCATTAACACTAAGGTTTGATCTTTTGTAAATCTCTAAGGCTATTGGAATTGCTCTCACCATCCAAATGCTTAGTATGAAACATTACTGTTCCACACTAACCAGGGGACTTAATGTAGATGGTCAAAAATGAAAGAGGGATAAAAATGTAAAACTAATCTTTAATTATGCCTTGCCAAAAGGCAATCGCCTACTCAGCCACATCTCTATGGCTCAGAATACAACCTGTTCTGCAAGCTGAATATACTCTCTATGAATTCTCTCTTATAACTCCCGGTGGAGAGATATCATAGTGGAGTGCGAAATATACCCACCAACTCATAAACCCATCAATTTACTTCATGTCGACATCGCCTCGAATTCCTCAACATCAGAACTAAATTGCTCACTGGTATATGGTGGAGAGTTAACAGAGACGCATCCTCATGGATTTCCTCTTAAAATATGACTCGATATCTGAGTCTCAATGAAAACCTCAGAAACATCGCGGCTCTAGGCCTGTCAAGAGCTCTCTGATAAGCATACAACAGCCTAAACACACTTTGACAGGCCACAATCTAAACACATAATGGCCTAATATACCATGGATAAGCATGCCATGACCTAAAATACGCCATATCCCAAGTGCACAAGCATGCCATAGTCGAAGTGGCGTGGCCTAAATGCGCCACAAAAAGATTGACCTTGGCCTCAAAACCATGGCGCCACAAGAAATTGTCCTTGGCCAGTGGCCAAGGCCGTGTCCACAAGGCTATAGCGTCATGAGCATGGCGCCACAAAGATTGTCCTTAGCCAGTGGCCACAAGGCCATGGCGCCATGAGCATGGCACCATACAAAACTAGCCAAGGCCATAACTGCAACACTGTGGCGCCATGAATCATGGCACCACAAAATCTGACCTTGGACCATGGCCAAGGTCGTGGCCACAAGGCCTCGGCGCCATGAATTCCTAGCCTTGGTCAATGGCCAAGGCTATTGCTATAAAGCCGCAACACATGCTTCTAGCGCCACAATCACATTGGCCATAGAGCCATAGCCATGCGACGATATTTAAACTCAACACAACCATGCAATATATGCATACTACACGAGAAATCAAAACATCACACGGGGGGATAACTTTAGGGGTATTGGTCTGGCGGTCTATGACAGTTAGAAAGAAACTGATAGAAATGATGGACAGTTACGAGAAAGTGGTGCTGAGTGGACATGTTCTACACGACTCTAGCAATTACAGAGCACAACTCAAGTCCTCCACTCCTCCACTCTTCCATGGCTTCCACCTTCTCTATCGAGAGATCAGGGTGAGTTCAACACTATAAATAGAGGCTTCGTCTATCTTCCAAGGTAGAACATTCAGAACATCTAGATTATTCAGAATAACCAGAACCTCAGAGCACATACCTGAGTGTTCAACACATTTCTATCGTTGGAGATTTTCAGTCACTCTTATAACGGAGATCTTGAACTCTTACACCCAGAAACATACATCGTCAACCTGATCTCAAGTTTCTTTCACTGTTTCACTCCCTAGATCATCCTCTATCCTCTATGTGACCGAAGCAAGACTTGAACGGACATTGACTTGGTTTCGGATTTTCTTGTTCGATTTTGATCTCGAGCACCTAGTCGAGAAAGAGGAAGATAGTCAACCATCATCATCAACGCTTGAAAATGACGACGAAGTTTTAACACAAACTTAAGAACATCAACATCAAGAAGCTAACGCATGGAAAAGGAGTATAGCAGATGATATGTGGGATAATGTTCGGATAATGTTTGTGAACTAAGGGAGTTAGAATTGTATGGAGACCGTTACAATGAAAAAATTCTATTTATGCCTATTGTCTCGTTGCACAACACTAGAATACTATGGATTCGGAGATAAGGTCATTTACTTAAAAATGAGGATTTGTTGTTTCTTTTACTTAAAGAGGATGATTTAGGATTGAATTCTCTCAAACTCCCACTAATGAACTCCCCCCAAACTCCTTAAACTGAAAACACCAAAACTTTCTCAAACTCCCTACACTCTCTTACACTCCCTCCAAATCCCAAAGAATTAAAATACATTTTAAACTCCCCCGTATACTAACCCCATGTTTGATTTTTTACATAGATAACTAGTACCTAGAAGTACATAGTAACTTCTCCAAACGACAGAACAGAAGTTCTGAGAAAAAAAGTCGATTGTATTCTTACTATCACTTAAGAAGGTAACTTGTTGTAAGTTCTTAAGAGTAGACCATTTCACTGGTTCTCTAGCTGCCATTCCTTCCGCTTCTGTAGCACAGGTGCACCATCTTCTACCTCCTGCAAAATCAAGTATATCACCATGAGCACTTGTCATAAAAAACCATAAGCATATTTGTTCTATGCTTTTAGAAAAACTGCATCAAGACTAAAAAGTCGGTTGTAGCGGCATGCACTCGAGAGTGTCCATTAAGACATAAAGGATGATTTCCAAAACAAGTAGTTTTAGATTTGGTAATCTGATTGCTACTAAGACTGCTTGACTTCAGGAAGTCTAGAGATTCAACTTGAATTTGGTGAATCAACCCCTTAGGATCTGGTGGTTTAGCCTCATATGCTACTTTGCACCTGTATTTCCAAATGTACCAAAGAACATAAGTTATTAAGGTTCTCTCAGGATGATCCTTTGACCAAGCAGTGGTACATTTCTTGAAATGCATATTGCCAGAAGTAAAGATATGATTCCTAGAGAGTCCTCTCCAAATAAGAACAAACCTTCTTATTCTAATTCTAACTGGAAGGCAATCAGTAATAGCCTTCCAAAGGAAAATCTTAACCCTAGGAAGAACTATAAGTTTCCACATATGGAACCAATCTATTGTTTCTGGTTTACTATTATTGAAACATAGATAACGGTAAGCCGATTTAACAGATACATTACCATCCCTTGTACCCGACCATTCAATGTTATCTTCCCATGATGGAGACGAATAAGATTCAATCATATTACTTTTTTAACAGAATCGGGAGTAAACAAGGAATGTAAAGTTTGTGAATTCCACTTACCTTGTGCATTGACCAAATCAGCTAGGCTTTAAAGTGAAAACAGTACCATCAGGTGCCATTTGTCAGAAGTAACAGAAATCAAAGACCCATTACCTATCTCCCAACAATGATTTATTTTGATAACAACAATACCCTTATATGTTGGTCCAATCCCAAGATTTAACTGATTTCTTTCTAAAATGAAGAAGATGAACATGAGGGAAACATTTACATTTCAGAACTTGAGACTAAAGTGGGTTGGGTTGCTATGCTAAGTTAAATTTATGTGGGTTGCTAATACCCAAACCACCAGTAGCATTACTAGTACAACCAGAGCTCCAAGCTTCAAGGTATAACCCACCCTTGTGATCCTCCTTATTCCACTAAAAATCCATTTGAAGGGTCTTCAAGTCCATCAAGGGGTTTTAGTGGGTAGGAGAAACACATCATTTGAAACATGGGCATGACACTAGTGACAAAAATGTAATCAAAGTTGTCCTACCTGCTTGTGACAGTAATTTAGCCTTCCAACCTTGTATTCTCTTGTAAACATTATCTAACATAGTTTGATAGTTAAATGTTTTTGACCTATGGAAAAAGCGGGGAGTACCTAGATATTTATCTATCTTAGTAATTCTGGACACGTGAGCTAAAATAGACATTATACTTTTGATTGTTAACTAACTGACCTGAAGATTCACTAAATATATTGAGAATATGAATAATTTTTCTAGCTTGAACAATATTAGCAGTAGCAACAAGAATGTGCTGTTGTGAGGTTGCTGCTGTCATGGTTGAAAAAGCAGGGGTACCGAAATACAACAAACTTTTCGTTTGGGCTCGTGAGACTTATGGTCAGATCTGGACGATCTCAAAAATCAATATCCAGATCTGTCAACCTGAGTTTGGATCACAAGGATCAGTCCAACGCAAGACAGGGTCTTGGTAAATCCAATGGATGGATTGAGGACAACGATCAGGTTTATTAATAACGTACTTCTTGTGTTTGCTTTAATTATATAATCAGAGAATATATGCGGAAAGTAAAGCACACAAGACACCAGAGATTTTGTTAACGAGAAAACTACGACATGTAGAAAAACTTCGGGACCTCGTCCAGATTGAACACCGCACAGTACATACTGACTACAAACACTAGCCTACTATAAGACTTCGGTCTGGGATATAGCAGAGACCAATTCGAACCCTCCAAGCGAACTGGCTACTCTCGCACTCCTTACGTCTCTAGATCCCCCATAGATCGTCACGCACTTGATTCCCATAGCTGACGTCCTTTACAGGCCTAGGAGTTGCTTTAACCGCTGTTAAAGGCTTGTGTCAACAATTCCGGCTTTGCAACCTCAATTATTGACTGTATGTTTGAACTGTCCTCTAACATTTTGACATACACAAAGTGACTTCCTTCAGATTGTTCCAGGTCATACGGAAATTTACTTACAAGCGGGGGATGACAAGTAAACCGAGTAAACTATGCCCAACTTGTCTCTACCTCAGTTGTACACGAAGAATCACTTAAGAAACTTATACAACTGGAGCTAACTAGGTCTTACAACACCGAGTGCAGCCGTGCGTTGCTTCCTTTCAACCTTGTATGTAACGTATCAGTTCTTGAATGGCCTTATATCAAAAGAAAAGGACCGTAGAATAGACAAGAACGTAATCAGGTTACCAAGGTTACAGGTTACTCTAATTTCAACCACTAAGGTCTCAATCTCCTACCTGTGCTTCCCAACTCTCAAGAGAAGTCTTTATAGTCGTTAGATAAATCCCAAGAGGAACTGCTACCTAATAGAGGATGATTATACCACAACAAGCATTCACCGAAGTGAAAAGAGTTTACTATCACTTCCACAAAGGACCTTCACGTATGCTTGATGCTTGCGGTATTCGTCCTTAGACACCTCTATTTATAACACTCAACAAGATATGTTGCTTTGGAATAAAGCAACTAGTTTCTTGTTCCACAAGTTTAAGAAACCCTAACTTGCAAACCAAGTAACCTAGATTTATCTAAATTGGAAATCTTTTATCATTTATCTGCCAAGTATTTTATTAGCTCATAAACACTTCAAGATAGAGATCCAACAGACCAGAGATAATCTTTATCTTATTGACACGTTGAGAACCGTTAGATGGACCACATAAGATAGTTCGTGACAACCAAGTCCAACTAAGAGATAAAGGAGTTCAGAGTTAAACCCGGGTGAAAATCCAGAGAATATTCACTTGGGACGGTTCGCAAAACGTCCATCTGAATCACATCCAAAAGTGTCGATTTTGAGGTTCACGTAGGTACGCGTACAAAATGGCACTTTGGAACTCTGGAGAAATCCCAAGTTTCTGTTCACGTACGGTTCGGGAACCGGCCGCCATTCAGATTAGGGTTTAACTGGACCCGCTGGAAGTTCTGGGCTTAACCAGTACTTAGACGTGTTAGACGCCCTCAGCTATAATCCATTGGACCCTTGCTCAAGAGTACTCCTTTAGATTCACCCATATCCAACAAGTGATTTGCAAGCAAACCATTGCAATGGACAAATGGTATCGAATCTATCTCATGCATTCTTGTAACCTTAGTATTTGCGGGAACAAACACCAACATAACACATGGTCATGTAGACACGAACACGATCTCAAACGCTATTATATCACTACTAAAGTAGCCGACTATTTCGAAAGATAGAGAAAGTAGAATAGAAGAATTTCCATAAAAGTCATAACTTCTACTAACCTTTTGTCGATGAAGAATAAACGATGTCTTCTTTGTCTTCACAGTCTTCGTCTTCAAGGTCTCTACTACTTAGTCTATATCCCAATTCCGAAATCTAAACTCTAGTAGGCTAAATCAAGAATTGTGTTTTGACACCTAAAACTGACAACCAGCTTGACATACCAACGATAGCGGGTTTGACCGGACAAAGCCCTAACAATCTCCCCTTTGTCAATTTTAGTGACAAAACCAATTTACATATGGATTCAAAAGATATACAATTAAGTACTAACCAGATGTATCTTGATTTCTTGAATTCTTCAACTCGTCCCTTGAGTCTTGATGTGTTCATTAAACTCTTGTTGATGAATCCGTAGTCAGCAGCTACAACATATCCAGCTCAAACAACCACAAAGGTATGCTCAGAGACAATGTTGATTCAGATAATGATGATAATTTAGAAGAACCTGTTTATACAAAGGATTCTGTTGTCGACTTTAATGACTCAGAGACAGTAGATATGTATGATAATATACCTTCTAATCTTTTGAATTGTGAGATTCCTACAAATCCCTTAATTGACGATGATAACGATGATGGGTGGCTCTCAAGAACATTACATGAGAGTGGTGATACACCTATCTCCTATGACTTAGGAGAGTCAATAGAATTTTTCAAGGACACAGATGACCGCGTAACCCTATATATTTTGGAAGGCTTGTCGAATTCTCACATAAGGATGAGATAAAGAATTTCGAATCAACAATATGTGTCATTTCGCCTGGATTAGTTTACCCAACTTTTCGTAGGGTTCCTGGTTTAGGATTAGATGTGTGTGCTTCAAAAAATTTGTTGGATTACTTTGCTTCTCGTGACATCTTACCTGTGCAGGTTTCACCAATAGTTTTAGTTCCCATCCCTTGGGAACCACCCGACTCGTTTACTTTTCCTATTAATGATATATCCTTTGCAGAAACGAAGTTTGGGGGTACCTCTTCGCTTTTGACAGCTGAATTTTTACTTCAATATCATGCTAATATTCGTGTGAAGTTGTTACTAGAATTGTAGATTGTCGTTTGGACAGATCCCCAGACTTTCAGATTGATAGTGTACGGAGAATCGATCTTGCAAGTCGTACTGACGATGTTTAAACCAACTGCTTGATGGGAGTCAACCCATCCAATTCTGCTTCGTGGGAGTCAACCTACTTGATTATGCTTCATGGGAGTCAACCCATCAGATTTATTTTCTGTTCTCTATCTTTTGTTTTATGTTTTTATTGCATGTCATTGTAGGAGAGCTTATTATTCTTGACTTGACATCGGATGATTCAATTACATTGAGGACAATGTAACATTCAAGTGTGGGGGTAGGGTTTTTTTCCGAAAATTGATGTCAATTTTTTTCATATTTTTACTCCAAAATAAGGATACTTGTGAATTATTTAGGACGAACACTGACCATTCTAAGTAGATGAAAACGTTAACTCTTCAACTATAAGAATTGTTGGGCCCGCAAATGGTTTATTCATGTTTGAACGCATAACTTGGGTGTTAGAAATAGCATGATGATCGCTTTTCTATTAGGAACTTTATGTAACTATGTCTCGGGATTAAGTCGTAACCATATTACTTTCTTTTTATTTTTGTGTTTTTGTCTCTAAGTAATTTGATGGGGCACCATAATCGACTTGTTATCGCCGCTAAGATGATGGTTGAGATAATTAATTAAAAAAAAAACAATTGACCAAAACGGAGTCGACCGCTGGGACCCTTGTATATACCAGTTGTGTTGATCTAAAATTATGAATATTGACCGACCAAAATTGACCGCTGGGACCCTTGTATATACCAGCTGTGTTGATCTAAAATTATGAATATTGACCAACCAGTATCTCACTCTATATGATTCATTCGGGCCTGATTTTCAGATAGATGTGGGAAACACCAGGCACTTTAGTAGCATACCGCGCTATCACTATTCCATCCATCTTCTAAATCTATCCCCGTAATTTGAGTTGGTAAATTCCGAGGCATTTTAGCATCGAGTGTACGAAACAGATTAAAGGTTGTCTGAGTAGAATTGTGAATCTTATATGAATGTCCATGGATACTGAAGGCTAAATGATTCCTATAGCTGAAGAGTTAACGTATGCCAACTAAATAGGTTGTGTAGTGTCTTTCCTCAATCGTTCACAAGTAGCTAGAATTTGGAGTAAGGTTTTGTGGGTATACCTCTAGTTAAGTAAGCCCTCACGAGACAAAACTCGTCCTCTGGAGACGTTCATAGGTTCAAAGGCATGTTGCATGTGCTAAGTGCAGCCGCGATTCCTACGACAGTGAGTTAGGATTTTATTTTGTTTTGTTATTTTTATTTGCTTAGGACTAGCAAAGTCTGAGTATGGGGGTATTTGATAGGTGTCTAAAATACCTCTCTAAAGTATTAATTGTTTATGCTTTCTTTGCTATTTTTTCTATTTTATTTGCGTTTTACGCTTTGTTTGTGTTTTGTAGCATCATTGGAGTCATGTAGAACAAATGGAGAAAAAGCTAGCAAATTGGCTAAGGGGCAGTCATTTAATAAGGGGACAACCAGTTGGGAGCTACTGAAGCACCCGTATTACATTGATAAGGGCCACCCCCTTCTTTGTTTTAAAAGAGAAGCATCTGCGTCATTCAGATTTTCCGTTCAGTCGTAAACAAGGATGGCCAAACCAAGCCAAGAGCCCGATTGAAGACAAGAAGAAATGGGAGATTGGGTCACGAGATGTTATGAGTTCTGAGACGTATTTTGGGTATAATTTTGGTAGAGAGAAATCAAGGAAATTGTGTGCTGTTGTTTTTGGATTTGTGAGGAACAGAGGGAGCAATTCGAGTTTTAAAAGAACTTGGGTATCAGTTCATTATGGTTTCTGGGTTAATTAATGGCCGTGAAAATGAAGAAGAAGGGGAAGAAGTTGGGTTTGTGTGGTTGCCGTGGTTGCTGCCATTGATTGAGATATGATTTAGACTTTTAATGAATTGTGAATGATGGGTTTCTTGTTATAAATGGATTTCTTGCAGGGAAGGAGTTAGACAAGAGTTTAGAGATCAACATCATGTTCATATCTGTAGCACCAAGAGAGTGCACTCCAGGCGTTTGTAAGAAGGCCTGAACGAAAAAGACTGAAGCAACAAACCAGGAAAGAAAGAAGAAAAGATTGGTTCGAGTTTATTGGAGTTTTGGGCATGGTTTTGGGCGTGATTTCTGACTGAAGAGACTGTGCTGCTGTCATGGTGACTGTTGGTTTGCAAAGGTTGTCGGAGAGAATTTTCGAAGATAAGAAGAACACGGGAAGGTAGTAGAGTTGGAGTCGAACTGTCAGTTCCACAGAACTGGCGAGGTAAAAACGCAGCTGGGTCAAAGTTTGTAATGGCTTGGTTTTATTGGGTGTTGTCTGGCTTATGGGCTCAGTTGATGGGTTTCAAATGTTTTGAACTTGGATGTTAGGTTAAGATTTTTTGGGCAAGGGAAGATATAAAAGAGAAAGAAGGAGCTCATAATGGGAGGATCTTGGAAACAGCCAGAGAAGAAAATTTGGACAGCCATGGGAGAAGAAGGGTTAGAAGTTTGTTGTTCTCTTTTCTCTATGTTGTGCTAGAACTTGTGACAAGGGTTTAGGCGGAAGCTAATTTTATTTGTGCACTCCCATGAACTCCATATGATATTTTTTGATGTTTTTAATGATCAATGATTTCACTTCAATGGCTTGGTTCTTCAATTTGATTTTAGTAATTTCGTTGATTATTTGTGTTTTTCATTGATGTGTCGTGCTTGGTTTAAGTTCTTTGATGGTGCATGCTTTAGGATTGATAAAAAAAAGGCTTTAGAATTACTATACTAGAAGCGAATGGAATTATAACGGTGAAACGTAATTTATGATTTTAAATTATTATCGTACGAGACGTTTCAATATTCGTCTCAAGTTATATATATGCATTTTGGAGATTAATTGAGTGTACACGACTGAATTGGTGGAAACCGAAAACCCTAGTTACCCATTTCCGATAATTTATTTTGATTCGTTTATTTATTCATTCTCCGAATTTGTCTTTTGAGAATCCAAATATCATTTCTCATTATTAAATTAGGAATATTAGTTACGGTAATTTCCACCGCTCCCTGTGGGTTCGACCTGTACTTGCCGTTGTCTACTGGTTAGACACTGTGCACTTACAGTATACTTATTGTAGGTTTCCCAGCCTACCAGGCAGCGATCACCACTTCGTGTAGCCATCACAAATCATAAGTTAACCAGAAGAGTGGGACTAGCCATGTCGAGTCTGGTTACAAAAATGCTTTGGCCAGTCCATGGCAAAGTTAATTTGGCCAGCGCCATTCTTTATGCTTGGCCAGTCTATGGCCAAGCCAGGCCAGTGCCATCATTGGCCAGCGTAGTCCTTTATGCTTGGTCAGTCTATGGCCAAGCCATGCCAGCGCCATCCTTGGCCAGCGCCTTCCTTTATGCTTGGCCAGTCTATGGGAAAACCTAATTTTTGGGTTGTGCCAGCTGTTAATACATAAATATCACTGGTCCTACAAACCTCGACCAGAAGCAAGAAGGCCCGGCAGATAAGGCGAAACGAAGCATGAAATCACCCCGAAGTACACTACCACGGTAATCAAAAGAACGAAGGAAGGCACCACCGAATCAAAGCACGTTTCAAGCAGTCACATCAGTACTTTATATAGTACAGAAGGCTAGGGGCACGCGTCAATACACGACTGGATCAGACAGCGGTATAAAGCAGCTTAATGGATAAGAATTAGGACATCAAGAACGTCAAGGATCTGCATAGCAAAGATATACACCAAATGAGAGGTGTCAACAGAGGAATGCATGATATGGGCAGTGTGCAGAAACCAGCTGGCAACAAAGACAATCAAACAACAGAAGAAACGAAGGGAAGCAAAGAGGAGTTCCTTCCCATACTCACTATAAATACTCCTTAATTCTCACCACTGGAGAAAGGGTCGACGAAATCACAAGGGGAGATACTATAGCCAAACAATCTTCTGAGATCAGGAGATTAGAATACTTGGTGTAACCCCTCATACTGTATTGAATCGAGCTAGATAGTAACCAAAAGAAAGTTTATTGTTATGTTTTGGACAGGTTTTATCAATATGATTTGATTATAAGGAAATGAAGCACTTTGTTGCGGATCCGTCTTATTTAGTTCATTTTTAGCATTATCCTCTGTTCTAGAGTTTATGATGAGTTCATAAGATCGTTGTTCCATTCTTGGATACGAGCATGAACGAAGATCCCAGTTAATACTTAGTATTATCCGTCATTAATCTTAAAACCTTTTGTAAGTATGATATGGGAAAATTAGTATCAACACCAGCTTATGGCGTGCCTTGGCCACTTGGTCAATTAAACTTACAGGCAGCGCCAGCCTATGGCGTGCCTTGGCCGTCTATGGACAAGCCTGTTTTCATGATATACTCGACTTACTATCAGTGGTATTGCAATATAAGTAATCTGAGGTCAAACACATGTTTGAGGTATTTCCTGAATATCTGTATTCTCCTTTCATAAAAGTCATCTCACATCTTTTGAATGTTTTCCTTATGATGGGCATTGTAAAAACTCAACGTCTAGTGATAGCAGATTCAATTATTCAACACAATTTGACTCGAGAAACGAGTCATACGTATTCAATAGAGATGTCAAACGTGTCACAAATGGGGGGATTTACATTAGGGTTTTGTTATGGCGGTCTACAACAGTTATGGCGTGACACCCACTTAAGAGGTTATGCTCGTGGGAAATACTGGCGTAATGGGTAATGGGCATGACTGGAAGTTAAGCTATCTCCACCGAAGTAACTCCATCATTCCACTATCTCCACTTTACCATTTGCTCCACGATTAACAAGAGATCAGTGTATTTCTGAACATATTATAAATAGATGATTTCATATGTTTTCCAGGACAACTCAACTTAACCCAACTCAATTCAACTTAGCACAACCTGAACTTGAAATCAAATTCAATTCAATCTCGGCTAGTGAAATCCTAGGGAAACCCAAGTTGTCTTCGACAACCATCATTTTCCTAAGTTGTTCAGAAACCACACAATACCTTTTCAACCAGAAATACCTGATCTCACTCTTTCTCTGCTTTCCTCCCTAAGACCAACCCTATCTCCTCAGTTGTGACCGAAGCAAATCTGGAAAGGCCATTATCTTGGTTTAGGCTAGATTTGTTCGAATTTGATCTCTCGAACTTGAAAGTACTCTTTTGCAGTACATTTTTTGTCAGGGTAAAACAATTGGCGACAGTGGGAAATCAATCTCTCAGTCTCAGAAATTTTGTTCTTCAAGATGGTTGAACTAGGGTCGGAATCAAACATCACTAAAATGAATTCTTGATCCCTAAAGAATGGTAGTGTCACCACTGGCGTAGTATCGGCTACCCTCACAACTCACTTATCACATTTCCCCAAAACCTGTTCAATTTTACCCAAAATTATTGGCAAACCGAATGAGAAGTCGTAAAAACAACAATGGTCAGCTATGCTCGAAGCCCACATCGCAACGTTAATAAGACGACTGTACCTGATGATACTCAACAACCACAAACACCTGATCATATGAGAACGTTGGAGGAAAGCAAGGGTCAGCCAATCAAGTATGTCACTACCAAAGATCTAGAAAAATTCTTGAAAGCATACGGAGGAGAGACGAAACCAGAGACAGCCCATTAGTATCAACACTCTTATTCAAAGAGGCTACGAAGAATTCCCCTGCCACGCGGATATGTCTATCCTCTGTTTTCAAAGTATGACAGGACTGCGAGTGTATGTGAACACGTATCCCGGTTAGCAGAGTCGTTGGGAGAACACGCACGTGATTGTGATCTACGGCTCAAAGAATTTTCAAATCCTTGACTGAAAAATCTTACATCTGGTACAACATCATTCCACCCTATGCATCGCAACATGGGGTGGTGGGTGGG
>JAJJMA010327220.1:35598-53915 GCA_023529015.1 Papaver nudicaule
GGGGGGGGTGTGGTGGGGGGTGGGGGTGGGGGAATGGTGGACGCTTTACACAAGAAGTACTTTTTTGTTAACGAAAGAGTAACACTGTCAGATCTAGGCAAGATAGTCCAACACCACAAGGAACCCCCAACGATAACCAAAGATCGTCAGCGACGACCCCGGGATTGTTGGAAAGAACGAGCACCGAAAATACTTATCCATCTTTCAACGATGTCACAACGGTATTTTAATCCAAGCTATTTCATAAGGGGGAAGGAGGAAGGCCCTGACCACGACAAAATATCAATTCAAGCGCATGCTTCCAGAATTAACGGTGCCCCTGCCATATCCACGGATTTGCCTATCATCCCACCAGCAGATGCTACAGCTTAAGATGGATTTTTAAGAGGAAAACCGAAACAGGGAAACTTCAGCTAGAGACACGGGGCTCAGGGAACAACATTCAATGATATATCGCGGGATCCAATACACAAGAAGAAAACCTGTGGGCCAGGAAGCCATGTTGTTGTTCCAGAAGTCTCAGAAATATCCCTTGTCTCTGATCCTGCATTAAATGACATTAGTCTTACCGGAGAAGATATGATGGCGGAAGAAGGTTACAATCAAGCTCTTTACGTAAGAACGCACATCCGGAATGCCGAATTCAAGCGAGCCCTTATAAATGTCGGTGTCACACCAGACGTCATCCTGATCGAGAACCTTAAACCAGCAAGGATCCATCAACACAATATTGTTCACCATCCCATCATAATGGAGGACTCTTAAAGAGGAGAAGATCATTCGGATAGCAGCCTCGTCCTCCTCTACTCGCCTGCGCACGACACCAAAGTATTCGAGCTCCAGGATAAATTCCCAGGCTTCCCCAACAAGATTTACAACATACCTTTACCTGATCGGGTGTCAATAGTAGAGTCAGACAATTCAAGGGTATTTGCATCTGCTCGAGGATCTATACTGCCGAAATTATCACCTTCACCACGATCGTCAAGAAAATTTCCAGCAATAAAAAACCCGATCCAATCTCATCTCAATAAACACTAGAAATTTGTGACTGCCGACGATGCTGAAGGAATAACTATCTACCACCCACGAAGATGTTAACAATCAACAAGGGTAATTGAAGGCATGCTTCCCCGCCCAAAAGAATGTTATCATAATGAAGGATCACCCGAATATAAAGTACGAAAAACCTTACCACAATTGCTAGATGGCATTGACTCGGCCAAATGGGCCCCAAAGACAATATACATTGGAACAGAGGAAATCCGAAATTATCTCCGTCAGTTCGATGTTTTCACCACAAAAAAGAAGAAATCTACGACAGTCGGGTTACCTGTCACCTCGTCAACAAACAATATGGAGTATCGCCGTCAGTTGGTACTATCAGTGAAGTAAATAAGAGGAAAGGCTCGGCCACGGAAAACCCTCAGTTCAAATTTTCCATTCGTACTGAAAAAGCAGAGGTACCGAAATACAACCAACTTTTCCTTTGGGCTCGTGAGACTTATGGTCAGATCTGGACGATCTCAAAAATCAGTATCCAGTTCCGTTAACCTGAGTTTGGATCACAAGGATCAGTCCAACGCAAGACAGGGTCTTGGTAAATCCAATGGATGGATTGAGGACAACGATCAGGTTTATTAATAACGTACTTCTTGTGTTTGCTTTAATTATATAATCAGAGAATATAATGCGGAAAGTAAAGCACACAAGACACCAGAGATTTTTTTTCAACGAGGAAACTACGACCTGTAGAAAAACCTCGGGACCTCGTCCAGATTGAACACCGCAGAGTACAAACTGACTACAAACACTAGCCTACTATAAGACTTTGGTCTGGGATGTAGAAGAGACCAATTCCAACCCTTCAAGCGAACTGGCTAATGTCGCACTCCTTACGTCTCTAGATCCCCCACAGATCGTCACGCACTTGATTCCCTCAGCTGACGTCCTTTACAGGCCTAGGAGTGCTTTAACCGCTGTTAAAGGCTTGTGTCAACATTTCCGTCTTTGCAACCTCAATTATCGACTGTATGTTTGAATTGTCCTCTATCAGTTTGACATACACAAAGTGACTTCCTTCGGATTGCTCCAGGTCATGCAGAAATCTACTTACAAGCGGGGGCTGACAACTAAACCGAGTAAACTATGCCAAACTTGTCTCTACCTCAGTTGTACACGAAGAATCACTTAAGAAACTTATACAACTGGAGATAACTAGGTCTTACAACACCGAGTGCAGCCGTGCGTTGCTTCCTTTCAACCTTGTATGTAACGTATCAGTTCTTGAATGGCCTTATATCATAAGAGATGGACCGTAGAATAGACAAGAACGTAATCAGGTTACCAAGGTTACAGGTTAATCCGATTTCAACCACTAAGGTCTCAATCTCCTACTTGTGCTTCCCAACTCTCAAGAGAAGTTTTTATAGTCGTTAGGTAAATCCCAAGAGGAACTGCTACCTAATAGAGGATGACTATTCCACAACAAGCATTCACCGAAGTGAAAAGAGTTTACAATCACTTCCACAAAGGACCTTCAAGTATGCTTGATGCTTGCGGTATTCTTCCTTAGACACCTCTATTTATATCACTCAACAAGATATGTTGCTTTGGAATAAAGCAACTAGTTTCTTGTTCCACTAGTTTAGGAAACCCTAACTTGCAAACCAAGTAACTTAGATTTATCTCAATTGGAAATCTTTTATCATTTATCTGCCAAGTGTTTTATTAGCTCATAAACACTTCCAGATAGATATCCAACAGACCAGAGATAATCTTTATCTTATTGACACATTGAGAATCGTTAGATGGACCACAGAAGTTATTTTCGTGATACCCAAGTCCAACTAAGAGATAAAGGAGTTCAGAGTTTAACCCGAGTGAAATTCCAGAGAATATTCACTTGGGACGGTTGAAACCGTCCATCTGAATCACAGCCAAAAGTATCGATTTTGAGGTTCACGTAGGTACGCGTACAAAATGACACTTGGGAACTCAGGAGAAATCCCAAGTTTCTGTTCACGTACGGTTCGGGAACCGTCCGCCATTCATATTTGGGTTAACTAGGATCCGCTGGAAGTTCTGAGCTTAACCAGTACTTAGACGTGTTAGACTTCCTCAGCTATAATCCACTGGACTCTTGCTCAAGAGTACTCCTTTAGATTCACCCATATCCAACAAGTTATTTGCAAGCAAACCATTGCAATGGACAAATGGTATCGAATCTATCTCATGCATTCTTGTAACCTTAGTATTCGTGGGAACAAATACTAACATAACACATGGTCATGTAGACAAGAACACGATCTCAATCGCTATTATATCACTACTAAAGTAGCCGACTATTTCGAAAGATAGAGACAGTAAAATAGAAGAATTTCCATAAAAGTCATAACTTCTACTAACCTTTTGTCGATGAAGAATAAATGATGTCTTATTTGTCTTCACAGTCTTCGTCTTCAAGGTCTCTACTACTTAGTCTATATCCCATTTCCGAAATCTAAACTCTAGTAGGCTAAATCAAGAATTGAGTTTTGACACCTAAAACTGACAACTAGCTTGACATACCAACGCTAGTGGGTTTGACCGGACAATGCCCTAACAATCTCCCTTTTCAATTTTAGTGACAAAACCAATTTACATATGGATTCAAAAGATATACAATTAAGTACTAACCAGATGTATCTTGATTTCTTGAATTCTTCAACTTCTCCCTTGAGTCTTGATGTGTTCATTAAAATCTTGTTGATGAATCCGTAGTCAGTAGCTACAACATATCCAGCTCAAATAATCACAAAGGTACGCTCAAGCTTACATGGTTTAATATGCTAATCCCATGTTGTTTGTGCTAAGAGTAAGAATCTGAGCAAACTTTAAAGTCCGTGTATCAAAACTTTTAAAGTGATTCTACACATTCCTGATATGAGCTTCTTCTCAGCTTTAATTACTCCCCCTTACTTGATACTTTGGAAAAGCACAATAAGTAAGCACATGATGTTTCCCCCATATGGTTATGCACCACAAGAACAAGAACCATATGTATTCTCCAATTATTTGTCACAAAAATATGACAAAGTAGTTCGAGACTAGGGTTTCATAAACCTATGAGGATAGGTTAAGCTAAGTACTCACATACCAAGTTTAAGATGGTATAACTAGGAAATCCGAACGATGATTCCTAAGTTCTCATCTTTTGGAGAAATATAGACACACTTTTCTCCTAATATTCTACAACCACGCTCCCCAAAAAGATTTGTTATTAAGCGCAAGTTCAAGTTAGAACTCTCCCCCATGTGGTGTTATTCAATAAAGAACAACTTTACAAAGTCGAACATGGATAGAAACACTTTAATGTTATCCTGTTTTTCTTTGTTTATAATCTCTTTCCCTTAGCCAATTTTTTGGAAAAGAGTATATGATTTCGATTTTGTAAAACCCTAAAAATCATACAATCAAAAGTTTCTTGATCGTGAGAAAAAGCATAACTTTTATAAATAGACATAACTTTGCATCACTACCGAGGCAATGGAAAAAGCTATGTGTTGCAATAAGATTGAGGTTGACAAATCAAGTATTGCAAATATCATTAATAATCATCTAAGAAAAACTTTTATTAATGAAATGAAGTCGTACATGCTTGAAAAACTCTAAAAAGCATGAAAAGGCAAACTACTTACAGATATAGTTTATATTCCTTAGGTAAAAGTAAGAACAAGTTCTCACAAGGAACCAACTAATCTGATCTACTAAGAAACGAAACAAACAAAGACTTAACTCTGTTCACTGCCAGTGGTGTTTTCTAACTCTTCTGAACTGCTCCAAACTGCCATGGTCAGATCCATCATATATTTGAGATCCGGATGTTTTGAAGCAAGTAGATCGAGTTGTTTCTGTAGACAAATAACATTATCTTCAAGACGTTTTTGTCTTTTGATAACAGTGTGAAGTAAACTCACGACTTCATTGCTGTTATTGCTCTGAGTTTCTTCTGCAGAATGACTTGATTCTTCATCACCCTGGCTATCACTATTCTTGCGTTTGTTAACCTTAGTCAACATCTTGCAAATGGAGCTATCGATGAGTGGCTGAGGCTCACCAAGCAATTTACCCGAGGGTTTAACATTGTACAGATCACAGATCTTTCCAATGAGACATGTAAACCCAAGGTTTTTGCCATTACAAGTCATTACACTCATATGATAGATAATCATCTCACACAAGTTTATTTCTCGTTTGCTCCTTAAATAGTAAACAATTCTGCAAAGTCGTGACTCCACACAGAGTTGACCTTCATGGAAGGACATAGGTTTGCCACACCTAGATTCCCAAAGGCTCTCAACTCTATAGATAAATCTTCTGTTGGAAACTTCCAACCCCAAGGAACCTCTCGACCTATCAATTTCATGGAAATTTCTTCATTGGTTGGTCTCGAGTTCACAGGTCTAGATAGTGTAATACCTTGTTTGGACAGACCTGTGAGAGACGCAATAAGATTACAGTTTATGTCCATCACTGTTTTCCCAACCATTGTTTTAAAGCTTAAGTTTTCATCAGTGGTTCCATGAATGTTGGCATAAAACTCTCTGACAGTTCCTTCATAAGCTTTTTCATGACCATCAAATATGTTGCCCAAGTTAAAGTACTTTACATATTGTACCACATCTTCATACTTTGTATTATCAACCAGTTTTCTTTCTACAATGAGAGGCTTATCTTTGATGGTAAGATAGCAATCATAACACTTTTTGTTGTAGAAAATGATTCCCGAAGCTGAATCACGGTGATAGTCGTTTTTCTTTAATGTGGAGCTCTCTTTTGGTGGATTCAGGGGATTCGCCATTGGCTTTCCTATACTTCTTGTCATAATTCCACAAAAGCTTGATTCAAGAACTGTATTCAACCCTTACATAAGTCCTTGGAGTGAATCTTAAACAGATCTGGAAGACTTGTCATGATTCAGGAGAATTTCTGATACAAAAACCTAGGGCAGCGGTTCCCGAACCGTACGGAAGCAGAATAAACTGTCTCTGTGCGGTGCGGTATGTCGGATATATATACGGGACTGCAAGCCCTGATCACGAGATTTTAGTTGTATAAGAATTTGGATTTTACTCAAAAATCCAAGTTTTACCTTAATACAAATTCCTTTTTGCATGGGACTCCTAAGAGTTTGTACAAAACTGAAATTGTATGTGTTTCCATTTTAGGAAACTAAGGTGTTTCCCTTTTTGAGATAATATTGACAGGTTATTTTCTCAAGGGTACTAATTCTCCTTATGATTTTGATTTTGAGAGCCACAAAAATCAAAATCCTTTTAACTTGTTGGAGCAAGGGCTCGACATACAAGTATTTTACCAACAAACCCAAAAAGACTAAATAAATCTACAAGAATCTACACCTACTTCCCTACACATTTTTCTCATCACACAAGTAGGTACATGATGAGAAAATCTTGTTATGGTTTTTAGGGAGAGTAGACGTGAGCATATGGATACTCACAGATCTCAGGATGACAGTTGCCATAGTGAGATAGATTCTTGCCTTGGGTTTCCTTTGGAACATAGTCTTTTGCCTTTCTTTTCCTATGTTTGACCAAAGGGGTACTCATGTGATTTGCAGCATGCTTAGTAAGTTTTAAATTCCTTCACACAGACAGTCGGCATTCTTCATCAATGTGTCCAAGGTTTCCGCATTTAAAACATATTATATTAGCATGCTTACTTCTTTGTTCCTGAATGTTTAAGATGTATTCTACAAAGCTGACATTAAGATCTTGGAGGAGTCGGCAGAGTAAGTTAACTCGAAATCTTTCAGGATCAAGAAGTTCCATGAGTACTAATTTCTCGAGTGCATGTAGTCGCATGATTTCATCGCGATGAACCTCGAGCAAATTTACAAGCTTATCAAAACCCATCAAATTCTGAATAAAGCGTTGTATTCTCTGGTATACTAAATTGGCGGTAGAGATAAACCAATTTTTTATGTACGCCATAACTCACAAGCCTCGATAAACACATACAGTTACGTCTTTTATGTGTTTACCGGCTCTGATACCAAATGAAAAAGCAGGGGTACCGAAATAGAACCAACTTTTCGTTTGGGATCGTGAGACTTATGGTCAGATCTGGACGATCTCAAAAATCAATATCCAGATCCGTTAACCTGAGTTTGGATCACAAGGATCAATCCAACGCAAGACAGGGTCTTGGTAAATCCAATGGATGGATTGAGGACAACGATCAAGTCTATTAATAACGTACTTCTTGTGTTTGCTTTAATTATATAATCAGAGAATATAATGCGGAAAGTAAAGCACACAAGACACCAGAGATTTTTTTTAACGAGGAAACTACGACCGTCCAGATTGAACACCGCACAGTACAAACTGACTACAAACACTAGCCTACTATAAGACTTTGGTCTGGGTTGTAGCAGAGACCAATTCCAACCCTCCAAGCGAACTGGCTACTGTCGCACTCCTTACGTCTCTAGATCCCCCACAGATCGTCACGCACTTGATTCCCCTAGCTGACGTCCTTTACAGGCCTAAGAGTTGCTTTAACCGCTGTTAAAGGCTTGTGTCAACAATTCCATCTTTGCAACCTCAATTATCGACTGTATGTTTGAACTGTCCTCTATCAGTTTGACATACACAAAGTGACTTCCTTCGGATTGCTCCAGGTCATACGGAAATCTACTTACAAGCAGGGGCTGACAAGTAAACCGAGTAAACTATGCCCAACTTGTCTCTACCTCAGTTGTACACGAAGAATCAATTAAGAAACTTATACAACTGGAGCTAACTAGGTCTTACAACAACGAGTGCAGCTGTGCGTTGCTTCCTTTCAACCTTGTATGTAACGTATCAGTTCTTGAATGACCTTATATCAGAAGAGAAGGACCGTAGAATAGACAAGAACGTAATCAGGTTACCAAGGTTAGGGGTTACTCCGATTTCAACCACTAAGGTCTCAATCTCCTACCTGTGCTTCCTAACTCTCAAGAGAAGTCTTTATAATCGTTAGGTAAATCCCAAGAGGAACTGCTACCTAATAGAGGATGACTATACCACAACAAACATTCACCGAAGTGAAAAGAGTTTATGATCACTTCCACAAAGGACCTTCACGTATGCTTGATGCTTGCGGTATTCTTCCATAGACACCTCTATTTATAACACTCAACAAGATAGGTTGCTTTGGAATAAAGCAACTAGTTTCTTGTTCCACAAGTTTAGGAAACCCTAACTTGCAAACCAAGTAACTTAGATTTATCTCAATTGGAAATCTTTTATCAATTATATGCCAAGTGTTTTATTAGCTCATAAACACTTCAAGATAGATATCCAACAGACCAGAGATAATCTTTATCTTAGTGACACATTGAAAACCGTTAGATGGACCACAGAAGATATTTTCGTGATAACCAAGTCCAACTAAGAGATAAAGGAGTTCAGAATTTAACCCGAATGAAATTCCAGAGAATATTCACTTGGGACGGTTCGGGAACCGTCCATCTGAATCACAGCCAAAAGTATCGATTTTGAGGTTCACGTAGGTACGCGTACAAAATGACACTTTGGAACTCAGGAGAAATCCCAAGTTTCTGTTCACGTAGGGTTCGGGAACCGACCGCCATTCAGATTAGGGTTAACTAGGATCCGCTGGAAGTTCTGGGCTTAACCATTACTTAGACGTGTTAGACGTCCTCAACTATAATCCACTGGACTCTTGCTCAAGAGTACTCCTTTTAGATTCACCCATACCCAACAAGTGATTTACAAGCAAACCATTGCAATGGACAAATGGTATCGAATCTATCTCATGCATTCTTGTAACCTTAGTATTCGTGGGAACAAATACTAACATAACACATGGTCATGTAGACAAGAACACGATCTCAATCGCTATTATATCACTACTAAAGTAGCCGACTATTTCGAAAGATAGAGAAAGTAGAATAGAAGAATTTTTATAAAAGTCATAACTCCTACTAACCTTTTGTCGATGAAGAATAAATGATGTCTTCTTTGTCTACACAGTCTTCGTCTTCAAGGTCTCTACTACTTAGTCTATATCCCAATTCCGAAATCTAAACTCTAGTAGGCTAAATCAAGAATTGTGTTTTGACACCTAAAATTGACAACTAGCTTGACATACCAACGCTACTGGGTTTGACCGGACAATGCCCTAACATGTACGTCAACCCCAGCAGCTCTCTCAGCAAAAGCTGCGCCACTTAGGATGGACCCAACCCATGCAAATGCACCAGAAATTGCTCAGAGGCAACAACGATCAAAGAGAACCCGGATGCCCCTGATTTCTCTTCCTCCATGGAAAAATCGAGCTACTGGAAATATGAATTCAAGATGGTGCTGATTAATTTCCTTTCAAAGCACTGCGAACCTAACAAGATATGCAGAGGGCTGAAAGTATTCACAAAGATCCATTGCCCATCAGGAGTCTTGCTATCCCCGTCGAGCCAGTAACCAGAAGAGACAGAGACATACCACATGGTCATAAGAGAGAAACGATCTCAAGAAATTATGATTGGGGCTGCCCACCACGACACATCTCGAAGGCATCTCGCCAAACAAGACAACCCATTTGCCCACGACAATCTGAGACGCCGGAGGAAAGATAAGAGAGGCCTATGATCATGTTACAATGATACCAATGGGGAAAGTATGATGCCACTGCCCCAAGCGAAAGCCAAGATCTACATTACTTCAGAAGGTTCAAGCTATGATATAGTCTTAGGAAGAGCTGGATTCACAACAGCGGAGCACCAACAGGTATTCCAAATTTCACACGATCACCAATATATTTATTACACCAATTAGAGACGACAGAAAGTGCATGGCAAGAACCAGATGAAGATACGTTATCCCACGCCCAAGGAGGGATGACAATACTAAGCAAAGACAAGGAGATTGGCATCACCATCTTACCCGCCTGGTATTCATCTACCGTAAGGAGTACCTTATACATATTCTTGTAGCATTGCAAACCCTGGAGAACAATGAAGCCGTACCTACCTCCCTATCACAACAACGACAAAAGAAAAGTTGGTTCATCTACCCAGACTGAGGAAACCGAATACTTTTGGATTTAGAGAAATGGTGATGAAAACATCAAATCACAGACGTAATCTAAGATGAGCGTTACATACTATATGTGGTTGGGAAGAACCATAGAGGGAGAAGCTCATGATGCTTGAGTTGGCAGACACCTCATCAACAAGTAATATCAGATGCAACCCTTCTTCAATGCTACCAGTAAGGAAATCAAGAGAAAGGGTGTAAACATACAAGCAAATACAACACCAACAACGACCCTAGCATATCAACAACAAAGCAGCATCACTACTCCCAGGAGCGATGGTGGCCTCAACATCGACTGGGGATAAATAACAATTACAGAATGTTACTCCCATAGGACCCCCGAAGCAATTATTCTCATCTATCGAACCAACGAAGAAAGTCAACATCGGAACCGAAGAACGACCGTGAGAAGTGAGTATAGGAACGCTGCTGAAGTAGGATGTGGAAGTAAATCTGAAAGAGCTATTGAAGGAGTACTTGGACGTATTTGCGTGGACGATGAATGATATGCCTGGGATAGATCCGTCGATGGTGGCCCATTACCTGCGGATAAACCCGGACACACCACCATTCAAACAAAGAATAAGGAAGGTAGCTCCTATATACCACGAGGCAGTGGAAAAGGAGCTCCAGAAGTTAATGGACGCCGGATTCATCAGAGAAGTAATGTACCCAACATGGGTATCAAAAACGGTAATAGTGCCAAAGAAGAATGGAGGTGTTAGAATCTGCATCGACTTTAGCAATCTCAACAAAGCTTATCCGAGGGATAGCTATCCTTTGACAAGCATAGACCAATTGGTCGACGCGACTTCTGGTCACGAACTACTGTCATTCATGGATGCATACTCAGGGTATAATCAGATATCCCTGGCCGAAGAAGATCAAGAAATAGAGTTTTTTTCACTCCGAGAGGGTTATATTGCTATACCAGAATGCCCTTCGGACTGAGAAATGCAGGAGTCACATATCAAAGACTGGTGGACAAAATATTCAAGCAATGGATTGGAAAAAACTTGAAGGTTTACGTTGATGATATGCTTGTCAAAAACCTAAAGTCACAAGACCACTTGGCGGACCTCAGGGAGATATTCAAAGCTATGAGGAGCTGCAAAATGAAGGTAAATCCAGAAAAGTGTACCTTCGGAGTAACCTCCGGAAAATTCTTAGGATACTTGGTCACAAAAAAGGGGATCGAGGTCGATCCTGAGAAAGTTAGAGCCGTGGTGGAGATGCCATCACCAAAGATTTTGAAGGACGTCCAAAGACTAAGCGGAAGACTAGCGGCGCTGGGGAGATTCATAACCAGATCATCAGATAGGTGCAAGGATTTCTTCTCAACATTAAAGATGGATTGTAGGTTCGCGTGGACAGAAAATTGCCAACAGGCTTTTGAGAAGATTAAAGAACACTTGGCGACCCTACCAACGTTACAGAGGCCATAAAAAGACGAGGTATTAACTCTCTATTTGGCGGCTACCAGCAGCACAATCAGCGCAGTTCTAGTTTGAACGAACAAGAAGAAGGAGATACCCATTTACTATATCAGCAAAACTTTGTACCCAGCTGAAAAGATCTACACGAAGATAGAGCAGATCATCCTGGCACTGGTATTCGCAACGCAGAAACTATGAACCTACGTCAATGCGCACACGGTGAGAGTATTAACAAAGGCACCCATTGGTCAAGTCCTCCAGAACTCATACAAAGTGGGACGCGTAGCCAAATGGAATGCACAGGTAACGTAATTCAAGATCATATTCGAACCTCGAACGACGGAGAAGTTACAAGTTCTAGCAGACTTCTTAGCGGATCTACCCCTCAAAGACGAAGAAGAAATAGATGACATACCCGGAGCCGAAGAAGACAAAGAAGATCGTGACGATTTGCTCGAACCAGTCAACTCTCGTAGATGGGAAGTCTTCGTAGATGGATCCTCCAACAAGAAGTTGCAGGGATAGGTATTGTAATAACAACCCCAAACGGGGACAATATCTACATGCATTTAGGTTAGAATTCGCAGAATATAAGAACAACATCGTGGAGTACGAAGCAGTGATCCACGCACTACGATTGATAATCGAGTTAGGTATCACGGATGTCAGAATTACAAGCGACTCAAAACTTGTCATCCGGCAAATCGAACTCCAATATCAAACTCTGGACTTATGCCTAACCGCATATTTAAAGCTAGCACAACAACTCACGGCGAAAATTGAAAAGGTAACGTACATGCATATAACAAGGAAGGATAACAGGCATGCAGACGCACTGGCATATATATCATCTATGCTTCGGGATCCCAAGGTCACATCCATTAAGGTGGGAAGAGTCTACGAACCATCGGTGAATACGGAGGCCACAGTCGAAGAAGCAATGGACGTAGAAGGAGTATCCATCCCACCAAACACAGAAGGAAACGAGGTAGAAGACGATTGAAGAATACCACTTCACCGATACTTAAGCGACGAAATACTGCCTGAAGACCCCAAATACGCCAAGAAGGTCATCTCGAGGGCGGCACGGTATCATCTCCAGGAAGGTATCCTCTATAAATCTACGTTCCTATGACAATTTCTAAGATGTATCACAAAAGAAGAAGGATTGCATATCTTGAAGGACATACACTACAGAGATGCGGGCAACCACAATGGCATGAGGTCTTTGGCGCAGAAAGCTCGACTACAAGAATACTACTGGCCGAGCATGAACAGAGATGCATTAGAGATGGCGAGACGATGTATTTCTTGCCAACAATTGCAAGGAAATTCAAAGCACCAGCGACGGAATTAAATGCGGTATTAAGCCCCTGGCCATTCGCGAAGTGGGGGGTCGACATAGTGGGTCTACTGGTAGCAGGGTCCGGCAACCGAAGATTTCTAATAGTCGCCACTGACTACTTCACCAAGTGGGTAGAGGCCGCACCCCTCGCTCACATCAGAGATCGTGACGTATTCAAGTTTTTGTTCGAACATATCATTTGCAGGTACGGGATCCCGGCGGCAATTGTATCAGATAACGGAGCTCAACTCAGCGGAAAAAACATCGACATGATGTTCGACGCCTACAAGATTCCGAAGATCAAATCAACACCTACGTACCCACAAAGTAATGGACAGGCGGAATCCACAAACAAAACCATAGCCCTAATCCTAAAGAAGAAACTTGACAATTACAAAAGGAAATGGTGTGAACAATTACACAATGTACTATGGGCATACCGAACAACTCGAAAAGAAGCTACGGGAGAACACCTTTTATGCTAACATACGAAACCGAAGCTGTAATACCTACCGAAGTCATCATCCCAACTACCAAGACGGAGGCATGGGAGAAAAATTTAACCACGAATCTCATCTACAAGAAGTTAGATGATCTAGAAGCAAGAAGGGAGACCGTACTCCAACGAATGGAGAACTATCAGCGAAGGATCACCAAAGAATACAACAAAAAGGTAGTTCTTCGAAACTTTACGGTAAGAGAATTCGTAATGAGGCAGATACCACCATACCAGAAAAAGACGAAATGGGGCAAACTTCCCCCCATATGGGAAGGACCATACGTCATCGAAGACGTTGCAGGGAAGGGTTCGTACTATCTCAGAAACATGCAAGGAGACACTTTGCAACATCCGTGGAATGCACGATACATTAAAAAATACTACCCCTAGGGGACCGAAGAAGTAAGATTTACTATTTCAAAGTTAATTTTCTATTTTATGTTACTATTTCACGAAGGACGGCGCGATATAACGTATTAATAAAAACAAAATCTTGGAAAGTGACAAATAGCAAAGCAACAACGATGTAAGCGCAACAGAAAAATTGCCAGCACCCCAAGCGCAACAGAACAATTGCCATGACATGAGCATACCTGCTGATCACAGGTCATCTCTAGGATCCTCATTAATATGTATGAGGCGAAACGTAAGAATCCCGATAATAGAGATACTCAAACGTCTCCTCTAGCGGGATTTTTTTCCTGGGTTAATGTCCTAAATCATCCCCCGACCAGGGATGGTTGAGAGATAATACTTAACCCAAGAAGGTTGAAATGCCTGAAAAAGTAGACACTAAAGAGAAGATCCCATGATCAACAATGTTACCATACGGATATATCCGATTACAAAAAGTTACAGCGACAGAATAAAAAGAAGATAACAAACTAACAAGGCAAGAAATGGCCAGGAATTCGCCCAACAGGTCAAAATACAGGTGGAAGAAGGGAATTCCGAATAATTTCTTCCATAAGAAACGACAACTAAGGGACGTCCATCCTCGGGAAAGCGATACCAGGGAAATGGCACTCGGCTTCGGTAAAAGCTTCGTTAACAGTTATCGCAGCAGAACGAGCATAGATCTGACTCACCCCCTCAGTTTGAGAAGCAGCAGCAGCGGCTACCCTCGCGTCAAAGTCGCAAAACTGGGATTTCAAGAGAGCATTCTCGGCGGCCATGGTCCTTTCTCGAGCTCTCGATTCTTCGGCGACACGACGATATTCGTCCATTAGCAAGGTAACAACGTTCAGCTCAGATCGCAATTCTGACATTCTATCACTAAAGGCGGGTACTTGTGAATCCAAAGGGGGTTCATGATCTTTCAAAAAGTACGAAGACCAGTTCACGGGCTTCACGACAGCAAAAGACGAGGGGGAGATTTGGGTGGCAGATCTCACCACCGACTCAAGAAGACCAGACGAAAAAGGAATACAAGCCTCGGCTGATCAAAATAAAAGTTCGGCAGCACCTTTTAAGTTAACTTGAGTTTCATTGGCAGAAGAAAACTCAGGGTATTGGCTATCCTGCATGGCAGCATCATTGGTAATGTCCATAACCACAGAAGGTTGAACAACGGGGACTGAAGGGGCAGGTAAACAACTCTCAGCGACAATGCCACCATCACTACGGTGGCCCGAGGAGACGTCTTCAGAACTATCTTCCGCGCCCGCACTCACCCTGGAAGCAAACGACTCTTCGGGTACACCAACTCCGCTGGAAGTTTTTGCCTCAGATTTCTTTTTCTTTTTCACAACAGGCTACGTATCACAAAATTATTTTTCAAAGGCACGATCAAAGGGAGAAAACTACAGATATAAAGGAGAACATCAATTACCCGTACCTTTGACATCGAAGTAGCACCAACTGATTTGTTACTAACATCTTTTGCTAGCACAACACCAACTTTCCTTTTCCGAGTACAGGTCTTATCACTCATAACAGGTGAAGGAACGCTAGCTCTCAAGGACTGAGCAGTCAGAGGAAAAACATCGTTAGAAGAAGAGATGAGAACAAACTGAAGAATAAAAGCAGAAATACATACCCGCGAAGGAGTAGGGTTAAAACGCCAGGCAATGAAAGTACGATAGCGAGGAGGGAGATCTATCATAAGACGAGGAATAAAGAGGCCAGGCTGAGATCGAGATTTCCTAAAGCCAGCAACCCACGGACCTATGACACGAAGAGGAGTACGCATCCACCGGTGGTCACGACTAAGAAGAAGTCTCTAATCATCATGAAAAGGAAGATTAACTGTCCCGGTGTTGACAGACAAATCAGGGTCATCACAGTCACTCAACAGAAGGGGAACTTTGTCACGGATTTGCTTGGTAGAAGGGGCAAATCGGCGAGGACCAACAGACCACGGTCCCACATTGGAACTTTGAATGGAATCCCCCCAAGTCAGGCTGAAGTTCTGAGGAGTATAATCTTCTTTACGAACCATCGTTAAAGATAAGGGGTCATAACATCTCATGAGAGTACGACCACCGCTACGAAGCCAACACTCATACACGACACGAAAAAAATAACTAGTGTATTGTTGTATGCCACGGAGCTGCTGACACAAGGAAGGATTTTCTCGACCAGAGAGAACATCAATAAGGAAGGTATCAACAGGGTCGTACAAAGGAAGAACGAGGCCTGCAGCTAACTGACCAACGGAGATAAGCAAGGAATTCTCATCATAAGGAAAGTTTCTGATCATATCTTCGGTCAAGACGTCAACATCACCATCAAAGAAGGAAACGTCAAAAAGAGTCAAACCAAAGGATTTCTTTATCTTAAAAAGACTCCAATGACGATAACTATCATCTTCAGAAGGACGAAGACGCTCCAGTTCATAGTTGGGCCCCCTACCTTCCATTACAGTAGCAAGACCATCACCAGCTATGGAGAGACTTCTTCCAGCATCACCAGATGAACTTGAAGTACGAGGAAAAACTTGCAATGGAGAAGGAACAATCACAGTCGAGTCCACAATAACATCTTTTGATTTCAGGGAGGAAGCTTTGGACTTAGAACTCAATGGCTTTCGCTGAAAAAGCGAGGATACCGAGATACACCACCAACTTTTAGTTTTCGTAAACCTAGTTGATTGTGGTTGTTTGAACGATCTCACAAATCAATATTCAAACAACAACCTGAGTATAGTTCAGAGAACCGAACCCTAACAAGAACGTAGTTCTTGTAGCTCAATAGAGATGGATTCACTCAAAGGTTATGAATCAACAAACTTGCAATTACTTCTATTATATAGATCAGATACAATATAATGCGGAAGGGAAAAGTAATGCAAGACACCAGAATTTTCTTAACGAGGAAACTGCAAACCTAGCAGAAAAACCCAGGACCTCGTCCAGATGTGAACACCCTTAGTATGAACGGTATACAAACGCTAGCCTACTCTCAGACTTCGGACTGGACTGTATCGAGACTGAATTCACCCTACAAGCAATTCAGCTACCAATGTGCTCATACGTCTCTTGGCTCCCGCAGTAGCCTATGTACTTGATTCCCCTAGCTGACGTCCTTTACAAGCCTAGGAGTTGCTCAACTTCTTTTCGTGAAGACTAGCGCTACCCTGCCTCTAACAGGACGCCTAAAAGTATCCAAGTAATAAAACAAGAATACGATTGTGATTTCCTTTAGACTTAAATCAAGGTTAATATAAATCGATATGTTGAATAGGGCTTATTGATCTAGCCTAAACAACTTTACCTCCAAACGCGTGACGAACTTAGTATGAAACCTAGTTAGTGAATATGCGTTGGTAACTTCTAGGGTTTACGATTCAAGATCTACCTTACGAAGTTTTTATCAAATCTTGGTCGTGATAAGATTGAAATATTCAATCGACCCAAGATACATGATGGAATTTTACTTTCGACCTGTGCCTTACGATCCTCAAGTGAAGTCTTTCAATAGTCGTAGTCCAAAAGGACTTCGAGATGACGACCAACCTTTATGCAAGGATACAAAGATGTGTAGAGGATTGAGATTGTATCTTGCAGAAGGTCATCTATTTATAGTGATCACCAAGGGAGGACTTTTCTTAATGTTTAAGCAACTTTGAGTAGGGCTCGAGCAAGTTCCGGAACTAGGAAAGTCCATAGCTTGATTACCCATTCTCAATCTTCATGTAACTTTGGACAAAGGATCACATAATCCTTTGAGCGTGGACACATCTCTTTTCGAGATCATTGCTCAACAAATGTAAGAGATGATAGATTACTGTCTCATTTAGATAATAGGTAAATATTTGTTTATGCACTATAAAAAAAAACTTTTATATAGATTTAGACTTTTTCTCGCTACAAGGATTACCAATAGGAAGAGTTCTGTCTCTTATAGAGAATGGGACACTAAGGTCCTGTTTATAGGACTTCGTGAACTTCTCTTCTTTCTTTTAGAAGGGATCCACGATCTGTTAGTAGAGGACATACCTGGTTGATCAGTCTTTTGAATCATGTCTGATAGATTCGTCTCCATGGAATGAATAATTTTTCTGCAATTTGAAAGAGACATGTTAATATTTTTCTGAAAACCAGTGTTGACAGGCTTTTTATCCTTTATGATCTTTCTGACATGCCTTTTCTCAACCAATTTCTTTACAGTCTTAGGTGAGGAAGGTTTTTTAACAGAAGCAATAAATGTAGGTCGATATCCAAGATCACGAGGGGGTCTCATGTGAGACAAATTCTTTGGAGAAGTTCTACAATTATTCGCTTTTGAAAAAGACCCCTTTTGAAGTAAACAGACTATCTAATACGTTCCTGAGTACAAGGTTATCTTCTCTCAGTTGTTGAGTTTCAATGTTATGAAGATACATTATACTAGACAGAGAATGTCTTTCAAAGTTCTGAATCGAGACTAAAGGTTTGACAATTAAAGCATGAATTGTTCCCTGTCCGCTTTATGTTCAATCCGTTCTTTTT
>JAJJMA010327237.1:0-16238 GCA_023529015.1 Papaver nudicaule
CATTTGAATCTCGAATCGACACATGAACTCCATATTTATCAGTTTCATGATGGATTCTGATAAATTTGAGGTTATAAATCACTCGGAGCTTCGATCTTGATAGTTCGTATGTCGTTCTACCACATTTGAATCTCGAATCGACACATGAACTCCATATTTATCAGTTTCAAGATGGATTCTGATAACTTTGAGGTTTTAAGTCACTCGGAGCTTCGATCTTGATAGTTCGTATGTCGTTCTACCACATTCGAAGCTCGAATCGACACCTGAGCTCCATACTTACCAGTGTCATGATGAATTCTGATAAATTTTAGGTTAGAAGTCACTCAGAGCTTCGATCTTGATAGTTGGTATATCGTTATACCACATTCGAAGCTCGAATCGACACCTGATATTTCCAATTATTTTGATACATTCTTATGTATTTTTCGAATCTATGTCAACCAAAGGTTGGAAACAATATCCCAATTCAGTTTAACTTATATATTTTACTTGTATTTTCGTCGCATCGAAGGTTGCTATTAATTTAGACGAACACACGAGGTCGTTTTAGCACAAAAAGAAGCACAAAGAAACACAAAAGAAACACAAAAGAAGCACAAAAGCTTCTCAATCCGTATGACCAAACGAACAAATATATACCGTCCAAAAGATCCAATCTAACGGTAGGAAACCTTGTTTGGTTTGTCAGATTTTCTCAATCTGTATGCTTGATTTAAACCAATGATATTGTCCTGATTTCAATCTAACGGCCATAAGATATTGTTTTGGGGATTGTGATTTATCCCACCCAAACACCCCGTCCATCTCTTTCTCAAACCCTAAGTTTTGTTTCACATCATTCTTTCTTCCTTTCTCTCTTTCTATTCGTAGAGACAGTGTGACCAGCTGCGGGCTCTCTTTCTGTGAATCGGTGGCATCAATCATGTCTGACCAATTGATTCAACCATCTATTTGTTTTGCATCAGATTTAGGTCAGATGAATTCAACCATCTATGTAATTAGGGTTATGTTGATTAAACAGGGAAGGCAAAAGGGGGAAAACTCATTCTAAATCCAAATCGGTGGTCTCTATACTAAATAGAAACTGAAGATCTATTCTATTGTTGTTTAGATTTGAGAGAAAAAGAAGAAGAAGAAGAAGGTGCTCAATACCTGGGTTGAATAATTTGTATGGTTCAACGAGAATCATTTTAGAATCGTCAAACAAATCGGTGAAGGTTGTTCGGATTCTCTTTATTTAGTTAAGATATCAGTAATGAATCCGCTGTCGGTGGGGGTTTGAGTTAGAAAATGCTAGACCCTTCTCATGTTTCAGGTGTGCAATCTATTCAACTTTTTTTTTTTTGATTTGTGATTTTGTTTTGGTTTGATTATTGGAATACTCAGTTAGTTGTGTTGGTTGTTATCTCTTCAAGGTACTGTATAATCAAATTTCCCTCAATTGAGTTCATCAATTGCCAATACTGATTCCAGTGGTGATTTGTTTGTTAATGCAGGAGGTGGTGGAGGTGAAGGGAGGAATAGCAGAATGGATAAGAAAGATTGGATTGTGGTGGGGGTGGAAATGGTGCTGGTGTGTAAGGGGAGAGTTTGACTTCTGGTGGGATTTGGCAAATTGGTAGTGAACCTGGGTACCGAGGTGGTGCTTAATTTGGAGAAAATCATCAGTAAGAGTTGAAGTTGGATCTGTTTGAAAAGTTTAATGTTGAGGTAAAGAGATAGTAGCTTCTAATGCTTGTTAATGCTTTATTTCTAAGGCTTTGGTGTTGGTTATTGATTTTGAATTTTAGAGCTTCATTTCTTTCAGTCATTATGCATTTTGGAATGACTAATTTAGTTAATATCTATTTTGAATGGAGATCCAATACATTTCGATATAGGGGCAATACCAGGACTACAACAAGTTATGAGTTCAACATCTCTAGAGGCAGTGTTACCCTTAGCACTTCATACCCTTCAGAATGTTGGTGGATTTTGTGGGTTGTGTTTGAATCACTTTGTGCTTTCTGTTGTAACACACAGTAACTATGTATAATCCTTAGTCCAACATCTCTAGAGGCAGTGTTACCTTAATCCCCAGGCGAGTAGAACTAAACCAGGATTGCAGTTTTACCTTAACATTTCTCTCAGCTAAATGATTTTGGTCAGATTCATTCTTGGACTCATACATTTCCAGTTATATGATATAAAAACTTGAGCTTTTTCCTTTGATTATCCAGTTTTGATGTATGCTCAGTTCATGGGGAGACTAATTTTCTACTTCTCTTGTAAGCTTTAATAAGCTCAGTTCATGGGGAATTAACATTACACCCAACAACAACTACTAATTCACATTTGCTACTGTTCAGCAGTAATTGAATAGTTAGGGACACATAGCTGGCCACATTTTCTAGAATTATGTATCACAGTAAAAATTCAAAATGCATTTTGGTGATATTAAGAGCTCTCGTATGTTGTCTGTGTACTGAACAATGAATTTTACATTTGTTTATCTTCTTTCCACGATACATGCCTTCACATATCTTCTTCTGCACTGATCAATCTAGGTATTGTCATATTTCATTTTTCGGCTAAGAAACCATTGATTTTCTCTGTCTTGTTTCACGAATCAGAAGACTAAGTGAAATGTGGACTTTTTCCTTTGCAGATCTTCCAAGGCAAATGATGTCAATAAACAGATTTATGGTAGCACAGTTCCAGTACTAAAAGGCGAAAAACTTTCAGTCAGGCTATTGGTAAGCTAATTACATGGTCTCTTTAGCATAGAAAAACTAATCAAAATGTATATCCATTTGTACCATGGCCAAGTAATGTTTAATCAATGTATGTTTTTACTAAACAGGTGGATATCATTCAATAGTTGGAGCAACAATAGTTGAAGCTTTCGCTCAAGGAGGAAGGACTTGTATAACATCTCGAGTAGCGCTTCATTGGTGCAAGAGGAAGTGCGCCCCCCGGTATCACATGTTCTCAGAAGTCTTTTGTGCCTCTATAAATGTCTTTTGTACCTTTCTAAACCATAGAAGTCTTTTGTACCTTTGTAAACCTTAAGGAATACAAGTCTGCGCCTCTGTCGATGTCAATTTGGAAGTTAAAAGCTTAGGCTACAAGTTTTTTTTGGATTTTTTTTTTCTTAGTTGTAATGCTTCTTAGCATTGTGAACCCTCTTGTAAATTATCTTCAATACTAATTAATAAATGTCATTAAGTTTAAATTAATACCAGTTTAAATTTGAATGTGCATTTTCTATATTTTTTTTCCTAATCAATATTTGGACACAACTCTTGAGATAAGTTGTGAAACAAAGTCTCACAACTCAATTAGGAGTTGTTCAAGATAAGTCTACAACCCTAATAGGTGTAGTGAAAGAAGTATTCCCAATACAAGTTTGAGTTGTCAAAGAACAGATGACAACTGCTCTTGCAGTTGTGTAAGAAAGTCCTACAACTAGAACAATGGTTGAGAAATGGTGTATTCCCAACTAGTGTGGGAGTTGTGAAACAAATTATTACAACCAGCACCCAAGTTGTCAAATATGATCATACAACATATCATGGTGTAGTGAAATTCTGATCGACTACTCCAGAAAATGTAGTGAAAGAGAACCACTCACAACTGTTGGTAGAGTTGTGTGAGACATTACCCAGTAATTCGGATTAAGTTTCACAACTGAGTCAATGGTGGTACAAAATGAAATGACAACTATGTTGACAACTCATAGTGAAGAGTTGTAAAGATTTGAGGCCCTTCTACAGCCCCCCCCCCCTTGTGCAACCCACTGGATGGAGTTGTTGTATAGTGGACGACAACTGTTTTCAGGGGTTGTAGATTACTATTTTTCCCGTAGGGGAAATTATGGTGTCAGATCATCAAGGATAAATATGGTGATGCATACTCTTGCTGGACGCCAGAACAAGTATCTCAAACATATGGTATTTCCTGTTGGAGAGCTATTACAAATGCGGCATACTTAATCAAGGAAAACTCAAGCCTAATCATACATTCAGGTATGCAAATCAGTTTTTGGAATGATATCTGGATTGGTACTGCTACACTTGCCTCCCTATATCATGGTCTTCACAAACTTTCTAGAGATGGAAATGCAAAGATTGCTGATATGATCTCTGCGGATGGTAATTGGAAATTCGAGTTCAAGAGAATTCTAAACAGCAATGAGGCCAACCAGATTTCAAGTTTACTGCTAATCATTGGAGATTCACCACCAGTTCTCGATACACTTCAAGATACAAGAAGATGGAGTCTAGATAATACAGGGGCTTTTACAGTAAAATCTTTATACTCAAAACAGATTGCAGGAGAAGGTATTGCTGACTTCCCTCACTCTTTTATATGGAATCCTGCTATTCCACCTAAGATCTGTTTCTTGGTATGGTGCTTGATACATGGGAAGTTAAATACCATCTACAATCTGCAGCATAAGGGGGTCGACCTTCATAACTCCTGCATCATGTGTGGCAACGAACAGGAAACACACAATCACTTATTCCTCCATTGTAAGGTTGCTGCTACAGTCTGGTCTATGGTGCTACCAAGAAATTGCTGGTCATGGGTTACACCGATCTCATTCGGTTCACTAGCTCTCTCATGGAAACATTCATACTTTACTAGTGCTGCTGGAAACTACATTTGGAATCTCATACCTGCCGCTGTTACATGGACTGTTTGGAAAGAAAGAAACTGCCGTACTTTCGAGGAGAACTATAATTTCAAGATCGACAGGGATCTTGGTATTGAAGCTAGAACTATGGTACTCAATTGGGCTGCTGCTGCGGGGAAGAGAGCTCATTTGAACTTTACAAGTTCTGTTCTTAGTCATTGGGATGAAATCTTTATGTAATTTTAGTCTATTTCATTTTTATTCTACACCTCTGGTGTAACTTTTGTACATTCTTCCAATTCTAATGATATCCTCTCTTTCGATTAAAAAAAAAAAAATGTACGTACGTAACTTATCTAAGTGTAAGGTTCTTTAGGACGCTTAGTTGCGTATAGCACAATCAGAAGAAACGTACAGTAATGCAAATCAGCATTGTAATAGATTCCCATGAGAAAAACCTAGCAAATTTGGGGGCGAGCTGATTTTCAATGGGGGCAGGTGGGAGTCAGCTGGGAGTCAGCAATGAGTTTGGGTATTCCATTGGGTTATAGGGGGGTGTCTAATTATATGTTAATCCTAAAGATTAAAACCCTAAATCTAATAACCCAACACCCCTCCCTACATAACTAATCAAAAAACACTCAAAAAAAATCATTATCAACAAACACTCTTCTTCTCTCTACTTCATTTCTTCATCTCTAAAATCCAAAAAAATTAAACTTTAACAACTTCAAAATTCGGAACACTAATTTTACTACTAATCTTACTACAAAACTAATAAAAAACACTCAAACAAAAACCATCTTCTCTATATCATTAACAACAAACAAGCTTCTTCTCTCTATTTCATTTCTTCATCTCTAAAATCCAAATTAAACTTTAACAACTTCAAAATTCGGATTTTGAAACTTGGTTTGTTGATTAACTTACAATACAAAGATGGTTGGTCAAACATAATCGAACGATACTCCATTGAGGAGCTTAGTTCACTAAAAACACATTGATTTGTATGAAAAATGCTCAATTTTTTCAAGTTACAGAGACAAAATCGTCAAGGTCGATGATTAAATCATGACGATTGTTCTTGAATGTTGAAAAATCGTCATGCTTATGATGAAGATCTTGACGATTTATCTTCATTTTTTTCCAGAGAAAATCAAGAAAAAAAAACAAAAAAATCGTCAAGCTTTTGAAGGTTTCCTTGACGATTTTTTTGGTCACGGGTTTCGAAACGCTTATAAACGTTGCGAAAAAATTTTATTTCAACCCATATTTCTTATACCAACGGTTATTTCAACCCAGACTTCTAATTTTTTTGCAACGTTTATAAGCGTTGCGAAAACCGTCACCAAAAAAATCGTCAAGGAAACCTTCAAAAGCTTGACGATTTTTTTGTTTTTTTTTCTTGATTTTCTCTGGAAAAAAATGAAGATAAATCGTCAAGATCTTCATCATAAGCATGACGATTTTTCAACATTCAAGAAAAATCGTCATGATTTAATACAAAATCTTGACGATTTTGTCTCTGTAACTTGAAAAAATTGAACATTTTTCATACAAATCAATGTGTTTTTAGTGAACTAAGCTCCTCATTGGAGCATCATTCGATTATAGTTATTATTCGTCATATTTAACACAAAATCTTGACGATAGAGTATTGATGAAGATGATGGTGATGAATTAATCATATCATTAATTTTTGTTAATCATGACCAAAGCTAAATCGTCAAGATTTTATTACATAGTGTGACGATTGTTGTATACTCGTCATGGTTGTATGTTGAACTATGACGATTTTTCTATTTATCGTCATGCTTATAAGTTGAATCATGACGATTTTTCATCACGAAGGTGGTGGTGGTGGTGGTGGTGGTAGTGAAATTGGAGGTGGTGGTGGTGATAATGGCCAACTATTTAATCCCAATATAATTGGTTAATTAATGGTAACATTTTTTATGGTGAAAATGAAGGTGGTGGTGGTGGCGGCGGTGGTGGAATTGGAGGAGGTAGTGGTGATAATGAAGGTGGTAGTGGTGCTAATGGCCAACTATCTAATCCCAATATAATTGGGTAATTAATAATATAACATTTTTGATTATTTATAAATTAACTTTCTAATCCTAATCATTACCTCTAATCCTAATTATGGTGGATATGGGGTTATGTGATTACCAAGTGAACATCCCTATTTTGTCATTTAGTGCTGAGTCCGACTCGCCCCCATTGAGAATCAGCTCGCCCCCAAATTTGCTAGGGAGAAAAACTATATCACGTCGCCCCAAAGTATACAACTAAGATTTAAACTTATGACTTCAAAATTCACCTGATCCAAAATCTGTCTCAGGCTTAAAATCTCTCATGATGTACTAACGTAGTACATAATTCACTATGACACAAGACATATGTAATTCAAAATCTGCAATTGTGGCCCTAAATTATTTGCCATATGACCCTTTTCCGATCTGTAGTGACAAAATCTGCCTTGTAATAAAATTTGTCAAGCGACCCAAAATTTGTCAACCCGGGATCACCAACATCCGCCCTGCGAGCCAATTTTGCTTAGATACACGATATTTGTACGTCCTATGCCAGTTGCCTGTCTTTTGAATAGAAAGGATATATAAATGCAAGTTGCCCGTGACCAAAAGCTAGCGAGGGATTCACAACTTGCACCGTGACGTACTCATCAAAATCAGTTACGATTAGAAAAATTTGATTATATGGACCTGGCCGCGAGCGGCCAGGTCCTAGAAGACGGCAAAAACTCCATCTTGTTTTTTAAGACATCCGACACGTCATACATTATTAGACGTTATTACCCTTATAGTTTTAGAAACTTAAAACTAAAAATCTCGACCATAACGAAATCACTCTCTCTGTCTAATTTTTCTTCCTCCCAACTTCTCATCCCCATCTCCACCAGCAGCTAACAACGACAACTCTACCATCACCACCGACACAAACCTAAACAACAACTACACCATCTCCACCACCACCAGCAGAACCACTACCAACAGCAGCGGAACCACCACCAACAACAAAACCACCACCAACAGAAGCAAAATCAAACAACGCCAACTCCACCTTCTCCACCACCACCGCAAAACCGACACCACAAACAACATCATCGTAACCACCACCACCATCTACATCAAATACAATAAGCCCTAAAAGCCAGTAATTCCCTAACCCTAATTTTGAAATTGTTGTTTAATTTCGTTTGATTTTAATTGTTTCTGCAATAGTATATACTCCCTCCGTTTCAAAAAGATAGGCACGTTTGACTTTTTTTCGAAAATTAAGGTTTTAAATGAACTAACCATTAGAGTTTTTTTAATTGTTTTTTCTTTTTGATTGGTTTAATGTTGACAAGTGCCATGAGTTAATAAGAAAAAAAATAATAAAAATGACTATATTATTGGTTTTACTAAGTTTTTTAATTTTTGGTCAAAGTCAAATGTGCCTATCTTTTTGAAACGGAGGGAGTACGAATTATGGATTGGGTTAATGAATCATGAAACAGACAATTAGGGTATGGGTAATTTGTAAGAAAGAACTTCTTAATTAGGTTCAAACAGATATAAAATGTTTTTAATTTTCTTTTAGAAATAACTTCTTAATTAGGTTCGAACAGATATAAAATGTTTACAATTTCCTGTTAGTAATAACTTCTCTAATTTTGTGCTTGGTAATGCGAATCGGCATAATCGCTATGACATTGTTTGCACTTGATTCCTGCTGTCGGAGGGGAGAAGCTCATAGATTGAAGTTAGAATTGATCATTGCATGTTATTTTAAGATGCACAAGGACTGCAGTTTGACTGAAAATAGAAAAAGGTAACGGTCCTTGAATTGAACACTTAGGTAGAAAATCTGAAAGTAATGGAGCATTTGAAACAAAATAAATGTGTAGCTCCAACTATTAGGAATTTGCTGTTATGTGTATTTTTTTTAGCATTTATACCCTAGTATAAGTGGTTGAAACTTTTATGTACCCCAGTACAACTGGTGTTTGAATTAGTATTTTTGGTTGGGTTTGGAAAACTTGATGATATATAAGTGTTACTGCGAATTGTACCCCAGTATAATTGGTGGTACATCGAATTGTACCCCGGTATAATTGGTGTTACTGCGAATTGTACCCCAGTATAATTGGTGGTACATCGAATTGTACCCCGGTATAATTGGTGTTACTGCGAATTGTACCCCGGTATAACTAGTGTTGTTGTTTATGTATCCCGGTTCAATATGTTTTGGAATATTATTTTTGGTTGAATTTGGAAAATTGGTGATACATTGGTGTTAATGTATATTGTACCCCAGTACAACTGGTGTTACTACTAAAATTATACCCCGATAAAACTGGTGTTACTACTTGTATACCCCGGTACAACTGGTGTTTGGATTAGTAGACTTGGATTTCAAAAATTGCTTTTGTTTTGTTTTAATTGTGTTTTGGAAATAGGACTCATTGGATACGATGTATCTATATAGATACGGTGTCTCTCCATACTAAGAAAATGGCATCACTATGTATCTATATAGATACGGTGTCCACTTGGTAATTAAAATTGTCCAGTCATTAAGGGTTCCCTAAGTTATAGTGTACCTAGTCGAGTCATTAAGAGTTCTGCCTTTTAAAGTTTTATAATGAACCCTTGTGTGATGGGTGTTTGCAGGATTTGCTGAAATTCTCCAGCTTCTAATTAACTCTGCTAGCAACCCTGATCTTGTTAACAAGATGTTGAAAGTGATGCGGAAGGTGATACAGTAAGTGGAAAAGGAACAAAACTATTTTAATTTTCTAAAGTTGAGTCGGGATTATTGACTTTGTTTCGTGTACAACCTCTTCATCTCGCGGCAAGAGGTGAGCACTTGGAAGTTGTGCGTCTATTACTTGCAGCTGGAGCTTCTCCAACTAAAACAAACATCTACGGGAAGGTTTGTGAATAAGGCTTTACTTGATATATTTTCCATGGAGTCCAGATCTCTGAGTCCCATTTTATTTTTCAGTCCCCAATTGATCTCACTGAACCAGAAACGGAGGTGAGGAGAATTCTTGAAACCGCCAATGGTTTGGCATGCTAGTTGGATGCTTGGTGCAAAGTATACTGTCGTAAGCGCTCCAGCCGTATATTTTTCTGCTCATTAGTATTAGTTTGACTGTTAATTTTCTTGGTCTATGTTACTGGAATAGCTTTTAGAGTTCGGCTGAAGTTAAAGTCGCATCTTAATCATTTTCATGGCTTTCTTGCCATGGTTCATGAAAAGCTGGTTGAAGTGAGCGTTTCAGATTCCATATTTTCTTTTGAATTTTTCCAAGGATTTGAGACGGTATATAAGTAATTTCCAAGACAGGCTTTCATTCCGAAGAATGAGTTCCATGAGAACAGTATCAGTCATCTGTTCATATCATATTATGGGTATTGAGTTTGCACTGCCTCGTCACTTGATCAATTGGAGTAATTGGGCAACTATTTCCTGTAAGTTTCTATTATAACCTAGTTTTTCTCCAAGTGACTAAGATCATCTTAGTTTCTAATGAATTGTCTGTTTGTGAAGGCAGGTTGGAGTGAATTTATTTACAGGTTCAAGAAATTCATTTGTTATCAATGTTCTTTCTGTTATGTGAAATTTGAGGGTGGTGGTTGTTGATATTTTTGTTGTTTGAGACGTCTGATCTGAGTCCAATCGTTGAGCGCTCCAAAAAGTTGGTGCAGCTATATGATAGGCCGAAGTTTGATACAATAATCTCAATGAAACAAACGCAGTTGGCTATGAAGATTTGTTGTGCAGCTCATATGGAGGCAGATGTAGATTATTGTTGTGCATAAAGAGTATCCATTTCTATCTTACAGATTCAGTTGTCCATAAATATATAAAACTATCAACAGGAATTGGTGTGTGATTGGTGGAAGGGGCATTCTAGGTAATCCCTATAAAAAGCTGATTGTACATATCTTTATAAACAAAATTTGTGAGCATCTTTTTATATGCTGTCTTTAAAAACAATATCTTTTTATGTTATGTCTTATAAAACAAGTGGTAAGTTTAGCTGTCTTATAGATAAAGAAACTAACAAAATTGGTCCAAAGGACCAATTTTGTGGTTACGATTTAAAGGTTCGTTAAAACAGTTATGAAATGTCCATACCATACGGACCTCACTTTAACTGGTTCGAAGCACATGGTACCTGATCAGAGAGATAAATAAACATAGCCTACACTATATGAAAGTAGTTTTGGCCACTCAAGCCGGAAGGGTTGAATGAAATGGTCCAGAAAACCAAGATACATAATTGGATACTCGTGTAAGATATGACCAATAACTGTGGGCTTCAGTGGCAACACCATACATCCTACACGCAATCAACGGTAGCCTCAGCTCCAAACCCTTCACGGCATGACCCGTTGAATATACTCTATAGTCTAGGCATTCAAATGTCGTTCTTGAAATCTTATGGTTTGTTCGGCAATTATGGGTAAAAAGACTAGGCACTCAAATATCTTCAACCTTTGATCTTTATTTACATCTTTTTCATTTCATTTTTAAAGACTAAAGAGCTTATACCATTAATAATGAATGTTGTGCACTCGATAAGCTGATCGATGACCGAATCACAGTCATGCACAATCGCTTAATTTCTTTTCTAACTAGTTTAACCGCCCAAAATGTTGATATTGTTATTAAGAGGCTAAGAAAATGTGGATATTTTTGATGGACCATGGAAATATGGCTTTTGGTCGAATGCAGTTGATCTAAGAAAATGTGTGTGAAAATAAAATGTTTTATGGTGCGTTTGGATGCAGAATTTTAGAGAGGGGATTCATGGGACCAAGGGATTTGGTAGAATTATAAATCCCTTGGCCCGTTTGTTTGCCAAAATCCCTTGTATTCATGTTTCCCCTGGGAAACACTTTCCCAGCAAATCCTCCAAATCGAGTAACACCTCCCCCCCTGTTATTTGCTTGGAAAGTTTCCAAGGGATTTGTGGCCCCATTAAAACAGAGCATTTATGTAAATCCTAGGTTTGCCAAACAGTACATGGAATTTCAAACAAAGGATTTGACAGTTTCCAGGGATTTTTTCTTGAGTTACCAAACGCGCCAGGTATTTACATAAATCCCGGGTTTTATAATCCCCTGGAATTATAAATCCCCTGGAAACGTAAATTCTGCATCCAAACGCGCCATTAGATTACTCACAAGTCTTGCAACAGAAAATATACTGATTTAATTCGGTTTACTAAGATCAGATTCAACCAATTAGAAATAGGCGTATGAATGAAGTTTTACAATGCATTATCACACTTATCTCGCATTCTTCGTCGAAGCACAAATTGTCCATTTTACTTATATCATGCTTTGAACCCAATTAACCAGAACGCAAATAGATTATGCCGGTTTTTAAGGCTTCTTTGGTATATAAGGGAAATGAAAACAAGTAGTTTACCGAAAAAATATGTTCATGCACATCATAGTACTTCAGTCAGCCAAAGCCTGAAAGATGCAAATCATTGAAATGGAGGAGGGAATTGAATTGGCCAGATGGAACTATGGGAGTAAACATCCCGGATTGGAAATGGTGTGAAAGAGAGCGAGTAGAAACTGAAACTTGTTAAGTAGAATCTTTCTTTATATCTGTATTTGAGGTGGTGTGAGAGAGAGAGTGGCTTTTAGGTTTTGAGTTCAAACATCTATGATAATGAGACATTATCATTTATCAAAAAAAGTAACAACGACCACAAATGCACGAACTGTGGATGATCAAAGTTCAAACTTGAGAAAAAGCTTGTGAACATTCAGCTTCAACTGCAGTCTGCCGATGACGTTGATGATGCTCCTGAAGTGGTATGTAGCTATTTTTGCGGTAACTGTCTGTATTTACAGTTTGTAGATGTCAAAACCAGAAACAATAGTTTTTCTTTGCCCTCAATTTTTTTGTTTATGGGTTAGTTATAAGAGCAAGCACTATGGAGTGCTTTCTTGATAGATAGTAGGCAAATATGCCACAATGCGAGTTTAAAACCTATACAGTTTTAATTGGGTAAGTACATGTGTGAACCTTTCTGGGTCAAAAACACTTGTCGGTTACTCACTAGCCGATCCCGCCAGCGGCTACTTAGTAACTTACCCCATATTGTCGACTAGTCAGTAACCGACCCTAATTTATTTATTTTTCACTTTTTATTTGTTTACATAAAAGATACTTCGGGTTCATTCGCCTTCTCACCCTTCTTCTTTGAATTTACAAGAGAATAATTCTTCTCTGACACTTGATACAAAAGAATGGATTCCCTTTATGTATTTTGCTACAAGCAGCCAGCGCATCCATGTGAGTGCTGAAACTAAGAAACGCATAACCTCCGTTTCTTCCACTATCATTCGGATCCTCAATCAAATCAATTTGTTCAAGGTTTTCTAGCTCATGCGATTTTAACTTGTCTACAAGCTACACATAATACAAATAATGGGTATCAATCAGTACACTAGTCCGCACTTTAGAAAACAAACTGTCCATCAAAATGAAGTGCAAAATCAAATGTACGATATCTTTAGTCGACGACGTGCAAATGTTACCCAAAACCCACCAGAACCACTGCAATCGAACCATAGTAAACTATGGCTAACTAGCAGTACAACTTCAATGAACCCGGCAATACAACTTAATTTCCCCTAATTTCTAGGCTTCAAAACCCAGTGCTCAGATCCTTCTTGTCTTCTCTTCCAACCCAAACTGTCCAAATACTTCACAACAATTACCAAAATAGTGGATTGGCTGCAGCTGATTTTGAGCTGGTCTCTCAGGCCTTTATACAAACAGTTTGTGTACGTGCAGCTGGTGGTAGACATATGAGCTTGTTGCTGTTTTCTTAACCCATTGCTTGTCTTCCCTGCATTGATTTCAGTTTCAACAAGAACCCAAACTCATAATTCAATCACACATCACAAAATCGAACCATATACAACAGCAATACAAACCCGTCTCCAAAATCGAACCATACACATCACAAAATCGAACCCTAAAAACATTAATCTATCTAACATGTTTTGTATTTCATGGCAGTTGCTGTTGATGGGGGTGGTGGTGGCGGCGTCGACGACTCTGGTTGTGGTGGTAGTTTTTCCAATGCTCTTGGAGGCGGCGGTGGCGGCGGCAGTTGGTGGTGGTGGTGGTGGCGCGCTGCAGTGGGAGGAGGAGGAAGAGATTTTTTTTTTTTTTTTTTGAAATAACGAAGATAAGAACATATATAAGTTTAGGTTTTGAGAACCATCAAGTAGTATGATGGATTCTCACTGACCTCCCCAATGGGAGGTACGGGTTCAAACCCTGGTAGAATCAAAAAAAAATATAAGTTTAGGTTTAAGTTAAATCATTATCTATCTAGTTAAATGTAACATAGTCTTTTAAAACCTGGCTAATTCGGGGGCGAGCCCAAATTTAATGTGGGCGAAGTCGAATCCAAAATAGAGTTACAATGAAGTAAAGAGGTCATCCCATATAAAATATATTTTTTTAAATACAAAACAACCCTTGATTAGTAGAGATTAATGATATGATTAGATGTTAACTAAATTTGATTAGCAAAAAATTATTAGTGTGAAGGGTTATATTATGGTTATAAAAAAAATGAAATTAGAATTTTTTGTTTGGAGAGAGAAGAAGGAAAGGGTTTAGGGGGGAAAAACTTGGGTTTACCCAAAATGAGTGATTCAAGTCCTAAAAACGATCGTGAGTTTCTCTTAAATCGTGTTGATCAATCATGTTTCAATAATATAAAAGATGAAGCCGCTATGGATATGTTGCACGATCAAACTCGATTGTACAATGAAGAACAAGACTCTCTTGGGTATGAAGATCCTCTTGATGCAAACGAGTCCCAAAAACACTCAAATGAACAACCCAAAGGTGAATACAACGAGGTATGCATCCTAAAATGTCGCGATTGTATGTAAAAATCCTTAAATCTTCAAAATCGTGCTTGTTTTTAAACCAGAGTCGTCATACACTGTGTCGAAAGCTCGACAATTTTTCCAAATCGTCGAGGAACTTTTGATCATCATGACGACTCTGTATCTGAAACACACTCAGAGATGAACAATCGTCACTGGTTTTGTCCAAACCATGACGATTTAATGGCATGCAAATTTACGTGGGGCCATTAAATGCGGCTCGTCATGGTTGTGTTTATAACTGTGACGATTTTAGGGTCTCAAAAATATCCTCTCTGTCCCAAAAACCAACTAAATCGTCATGATATTTTTGAAAACCATGACGATGTCCTTTTTGAAATACTTAAGTCGGCACATAACTTGAAGCTACCTTGACGACTCTTGTGGTATTTCTGATGACCTCTTTCTATGTAGTTACCTATGTTGGATGCGGACGAATTAGACAATCAACCAGAAGCCCTCAAAATGAGAACTGAAGATACCACCGACTTTTATATGACTAATGAGGTATGCCACCATTGTTTTTTTCCGCACATGTTTCCATGTCACTTGATTTTTGTCCTTTGTTTGAAATTTATCATCTTTGTTAATTTAGACATGGGAAAGTAGAGATGAGGCGGTAGAGTGGGCTAAAACGAAAGCAAAAGAAATAATGTGCGTGGTTGTGCAGAGTAACAGTGTAGGAAAGACTTATGTTCAAATGATTTGCCAGCATGGACGCAAATTTGAAAGTCACAAGAAAAAGGGTGATGTGTACGTGCGGAAGAACACCAAGCGAAAAGTGTCCAGGACTAACTCAAAGAAGACGGAATGCCCTTTCAGGATGATATTCAATAAGAAGAGAGGTAGTGACAATAGGTGGTATTTGAAGAGCATAGTATGTGGTTGGCACAACCATCCGGAACCTGATTCTCTTGTTGGATATGCTTATGTTGCGAAGTTGAGTCAAGCGGAAATTGATATAGTGAAGGAGATGAAAGGAATTGCACCGCAAAAGGTTCCGAGTGTGATTAAAGAGAAGTTCAAAGGAAACCTTTCCACACTAGCCCAAATTTACAACGCTAGAGCAATGTTACGAAGGGAGGCATGGGATGGAAGATTGGTTATGCAACAATTGGTTTGGTTGGCAGAGAAACACAACTATTACATTAATCAAAGGGTCGGGATGAAAGACAAGGTAACACACATTTTCCTAGCTCATCCCAAGATGATAGAATTAGCTCTGTGCTTCCCTCAGATATTGATGATGGATTGCACTTATAAAACCAATAAGTACAATCTGCCTTTATTGAACATCGTGGGTCAGACATCAGAGAATTGGCATTTACTGTGGCTTGGTGTTTTATGCAACACGAGACAAGGGACGACTACAAGTGGGCACTAAACGAATTGAAAAAAATCTACAAGGGTCAAACTCCGGGGGTGATAATAACGGATAGAGATATTGCATTGATGGGGGCAGTACAGGATGTTTTCCCGGATGCACAAAATTTCCTTTGCACTTGGCACATCCAACAAAACATCTTAGCAAGAACAAAGATTCATTTCCAAAAGCCCAAGGGAAAGACTGGTTGCGAGCGTTCGGAAGAGGAAGATGACCGAAGGAGTAAACTGTCTAAAGATGAACTAAAGGAGGAAAAAGATAAAGATGATGCCGAATACGT
>JAJJMA010327237.1:16338-37231 GCA_023529015.1 Papaver nudicaule
AAGTATCATAAAGCGGTGGATTATTGCATAGATACGTGGTTAACCGAACACAAACAAAGGTTTGTTTATGCATGGACCTATGATTATCCTCATTTCAAGAATGAGGCAACGAGTATGGTTGAGGGAGCTCATGGTCGGTTGAAGAGGATGCTCGATGTATGTCACAATGGGGTTGTTACGTTACAAGAAGGTATCCATGAGTATAGTAATCATGATTTGTGGAAGATTCAAAAGGAAATGGGAAAGAGTAGGAGCTCGTTTTGCACCAGTTATAATGAGGAAAGGAAGAGATTTCTTCGTTATATTATGTTCTGAGTATCTCATTGGGCGATAAATTATATGATGGAGCAACGTGCTATTTTTAAAAAGATGGAAGAGCAAGGTATCGTGCAAGTTTGTGAATGTAAGACGATGATCGGTATAGGACTTCCGTGTCTTCATCGCCTCGGTAGATATGAAGACCATGTTCCGCTCGAGGATAATCATCCCTTTTGGCAGCAACTCTCATTCATTCCTGCTCCTACATTCGAGGATACACAATCTTGGGTTGACACCGATGTGCATCGTGAAATAGTTGAATCATACCCAACCATGAATCATGTGAGTAAACTAGCTTTGCGTGAACGCACCATTCTTTCCCTTAATTTGGTGATGACTACTGCTGAAGAACCAGAGATAGAAAAACCAACTGGTAGACCAATCAGCGCAACTTCTTTTAGTGAAATTAGGAAGGAAAAGAAGTTTCAAAAAAGTACTAAGAGAAACCCCACCCTAGCAGAGTTAGTGGAAGCCGAGTACACAGCGGGGGAGAAGAAGCATAAGAGTGGCCGGAAGATGGTGCTTACCCAAGAGAGTTTTGTTGATCCAAAAGCAAAAGTTCTATCCAAGGTTAGAGAAACAACTCAAGGAGTGGGAACATCATTAGTGTCATCGTGTGTAGGAAGTGCTCCAACGGTCGGTGATGAGGAATTGTGCACTCCACAGTCAAACCAACAAAGCGGAATGCAAACAATCGTACTTGAGGTTGGACCAATGAAGACCCCCAGGGATGCAAACACCGGAAGACCATTGAGGACCATTCATACAATTTACAAAAACTATATGAAGGACATCCCTTGGATCATCAGTGATTTCGTCATATCACATGACGACGTCGATGGGGATGGACATTGTGGTTACCACGTTGCTTGTGAACAGTTGGGGCATTTTGATGAGGCGGATGCGATGGGGTTGAGCCAGGTTGAATATGTAAGGACAAGGATGGCCGCTCAACTACTGAAGTACAAGGTAATGTATATTGATTTGATGCTTCAAAAAGATAAGACGGTTCAAGCTCATTTATTCAAGGAGTTGATGGCTAGTGTGAAAGGACGTAAGCGAGCTAAGACTGTTTGCTATAAATATTGGATGAAAATTCCTCAGTGTGGCCAACTTTTAGCGGATACTTTTCACTGTGTTGTTCACTCCTTTACTCCTAACTTTCCTTCAGGGAGTTTCACATTTATCCCCTCGAAGGCAGTTTGCACACCGGAGAATCAGAATAGAAGAATTGTTATGGCTTTTGTGAAGGAACGCCATTTTATAGGGTTGAAGCTCGAGGACAAGTGTCCTCTACCACCGGTGCACCTGAATAATTCCAAAGGTACTTTTACCTTAAGTGCTCTGGAGTTACGAGTTTTCTTTGCAACTTTGGGAGATAACCGATAACGCTTTGCGTAGTATTAACATTCCTGACAAGTAGTGCGTGAGTTGTTTGGACTACTATATTTTGAACATTCTATGTCAAAGTCAAACTTATGGAGTGCAATTTATTACGTATTTATAACTTTTTTTGTAAGTGTTTTCTGCACTACTTCTTTTTTTGAGTTCAGTGTCTTTAAAAGTTCAAATGATCACAACCCAAATCATCAAGGTAACTGCCACAACCATGACGGATGATGACCAAATCGTCATAATTATGGGTCCAAACCATGACGATTTTAGGCAAATTTAGGGCAGAGAATGGAATTTTAAAGGACCCAAATCGTCGTGGTTTGAGTTCCTAATATGACGACTTAATCCACATATCGTCATGTTATCTCGTTTAACCCTGACGATTTTCGGCAAATTTCGGGCAGAAAATCGTCATGGTTTGAGTTCCTAATATGACGACTTAATCCATATTGTTCATATCAGTAAATCGTCAGGCTAATAGGATATAACAAAACGACACAACCTTAAATCGTCATACTATAGCTGTAAACTATGACGATTTCGTATGAAACTCATACAGAGTAGGCTCAAATTGCAACATAAATCGTCAAGTTTTATAAACCCAACGTGACGATTTAAGATTTTTCGTCACGGTTGTTTTTGATTCTTTGACGATTTTTGTGCAGAGTTTGAGTCTTTATAATTTAATGGTTACCAATAGTTTATGAAAACCTCAAACGTCTGCAAATGAATGTATAATATAACTTAAGCATACCAGATTAACTTAATAGAAAAGTTTAACTAATTCAACAAACAAAATAACCCAATTCAACAACTAAAGCTAATACAAAATACGTAGGGAAAGGTTGCCATAAGTTCATTCATAAGGATTAAAGACGCGTCGTACCTTCGTATCCACCATCTTTTGGCCGCGAATCATGTTGATGCGTACAACCCTATCACAGTCAATACAACAGCAGCTATAGTGGGGCTTTTCCTGACGTAGTGTATACAGATGACGTTGATGAATCACACGTGGATCATCCTCGCGAATCGGTGGTGGGTTTTGATGATAAAGCTCAGAAGCAAATGGAATTACTGGATACTGAGGACGACTGGGGCCAGGCAGATATTCAGGAACATAATCCCCCCGCAATCGTCGTGGGCGCATTGGTAGTGGGGGTTCAGGATCAACCTCTGAACCAAATGGATAGCGAGGAGGGCTGAGCTCTTCGAGGCTAGACAAAATAGCAATGACCATGAAATATATTGTCAAGGTTGTGGTTAATATTATGACGATTTGGTGGAAGGTACGACAAAATAACAAAATCATCACTCACATGATAATAAGTAGAATGTACGAGAGCACAAAAACCAACTACATAGAATTTAGGGAACAAAAGTTTAGCTATCAATTTAGTAATTCAACAACTAAAGAAATTGAAAACACTTTAAGGAAAGATTGTTCTAAGTTCACTCATTAGGATTGATAACACGCCCAGATCTGGTTACATCCCCAGATCTCTCAATCATGTTGTTGTGACGTATCACCCTTAGACAGGTTGAACAAAAACAACGAAGCAACGGTTCCATGTCACCAACTCTTTTTCGTCGAAGATTGACTACATTATGTGTTGAAAACAATGGTATGAAAACAAAGTTATGTTCAGCAACGTTTTCCTCGGTTAGTAGTGGGAGTGGTAATGGAAGTAGCTCACTCTGTGGAGCACTTGTCTCTCCAAGGTTGTATAGCATAACAAAGACCATGCATCAATATTGTCACGGTAAGGATGAACAACTTGACGACTCACTACGTAACAAACACATCTTCATGCTTTAGTATAAAAATGTGACGACTTATGAAAGTAAAGTTAAACCATTTTTCCTTTTTCTAACTCTAAAATCGTCACATACCTATCTTAAAACTTTACGACCATATAAATCAAAACAAATACGGCAGGAAATACTGGAACAAAATCGACAGGATAAGTTCTCTGATTATGACGATTTGAAAATTTGCGTACCCAGAATATGAACAATCGTCACGGACCTATATATAACCTCTACGAGTTTTCTAAGTCGTCATGATATGTCTATCGAGCATGACGAGTTCTACAAATGTTTTACCCAGAACATGATGAATCGGCATGGATTTGAGATTTACCTCGACGATTTTTCTTCTGTAACTACAAAAAAATTACTATTATCATGCGAATCATAGTGTTTGTAGTAAACTAACCTCCTAATTGGAGACTCATCCATGAATGGCTGCTGGGGTTGTTGTTCTTGTGGTTCTTCATGCTCGGGTTGTTCCACAACACTTGATCTTGATGAAACTCTTCCTCTTCTTCCTCTTCTCACATAAACCAATAAACCATTATTCGATTGTGTTTGACCAACCATCTTTTGTAACGTAAGTTAATCAACAATGTAAGTTAATCAACAAACCAAGCTTCTTCAAAATCGGAATTTTGAATGTGTTAATATTTTTTGAAAATGGATTTTAGAGAGTAAGAAATGTAGTAGAGAGAAGAAGAGTGTTTGTTGATAAGGATATATAGAAGAGGGGTGATTTGTTTGGGTGTTTTTTGATTAGTTATGTAGTTAAAATAGTAGTAAGATTAGTGTAGGGACTTTTTAGTATTTGCACACAATTTTAGCACCCCTTATAAACTGGGGTGGGATATTTGAAGTAGTGCTCGCCCCTATTAAATTTGGGCTCGCCCCCAAATTAGCCAGGTTTAAAAGGGGTTCTATTTTAAATGGCATATTGCAGAGATTGGAGTTCATACTGTTCTGTTAACAAATAACAACCTTTTTTTTTTGATCATTAAAGAAGAAATTCATTGATCAAAAAACAAGAGGGTACAAAAAGGCTTGTACCACCCTAATACAAAGAAAATCCAACTAGTAACAATCTACTAGAGGATTGAAAAAAAAAAATCAATCAAAGTACAAAGAAGGCCAATTTGAAATTACAGAGTTGTAGTCTAAGCTTTCATAATCCTTAATGACTAGAGCCCAGTTGTAGAGATTAAATTTGGCTTTAGCAAAAACTGAGCTGACTGAGCTGTTATTTCCATTGAAGACTCTTGAATTCCTTTCTTTCCATATACTCCACATTATAACTGCAGGGAGGAAGTTCCAAACTGTGTTGCTGGACTTGTTGTTGGAGATGTTTCTGTACCAGGAATGAAGAGTTGTGACTATATCCTGTGGAATGGTGAAGCAGCAATGAAGCTTGGTTAAAAATGCAGACCATAGTTTCTGAGCAAAGTCACAGTGCAAAAACAGATGATTTGGAGTTTCAGCTTCATGGCAAAATAAACAGTTCATTGGAACATCCATACCCCTTCTAATCAACCTGTCCCTAGTTGATAGCCTACCATGACATAAACCCCACAGAAAGAAAGAAACCTTTGGAGGGAGCTTTTGATGCCATATAACTTTGAAGATGGAGTTGTAAGTTGGACCATTGCTTTCTGCTAAGAGCTGATTATAAGAAGAGCTAACTGTAAACTCATTTTTGGAAGTAAGAGCCCATTGAATTACATCTTCAGCTTCAGAATTGAGTTGCACCTCATTGAGTTCAGTTTGGAGTAACAGCCATTCCCCCCTGACATTGATGTTTCTTCTTCTAGGCAGTTTCAAATCCCAAGTAATGATTCCATCTTCTTGTGTACAAACATCTGCAACAAACAAATGTTTTGATCTAGACACATCATATAGATTGGGATACCTTGAAGAGATAGCAGAATCCTGAAGCCAAACATCATGCCAAAACCTGACATTAGTACCAGCATTGACCTGAAACTTAATATGTTTGACAAAATCATCCTTGCAGTTCATAATGCCCCTCCAAACTGACCTCCCATATGTGGATTTAGGGTAAACAGAAAGCCAGTTAATGGTGTCTCTTCCATATTTCTCCACTATGATCTCTTTCCATAGTGAGTTATCTTCTTTGGCAAATCTCCATAACCACTTGCTAAGAAGAGCATTATTCATTTTTTTCAGGCTTTTTATGCCTAAACCACCTTGTTTTTTCTTCTTATACAGTAAATCCCATCTTAGCATGTGCATTTTCTTTCTTCCATCTTTCTCATCCCAGAGAAAATCTCTCATGATTTTTTCTAGTCTCTTCACCACAGGCATAGGCATAACAAAGAGGGACATATAGTAGACTGGTAAGCTTGATAAAACACTGTTAATTAGAGTAAGCTTACCAGCTCTGGAGAGTAAAGGTTTCTTCCATCCTGCAAGTCTCTTAGTGAACTTTTCTATCACCTTCTCCCATTTAGCTATTCCACCACTTATGTCACCAAGAGGCAGTCCAAGATAAGTAGTTGGAAGACAGCCAATAGTGCAACCAAGCAAGTTGGAGAATTGAGTCAAATCTCCATCATAACCTACACCATAAATACAACTTTTGGCAAAATTTATTTTCAAGCCAGTTAAAAGTTCAAAAGAAAGAAGAATGAGCCTTAATTGTTGAACTTGGTTGGGATCAGCATCTATGAATATAAGGGTGTCATCTGCAAATTGCAGATGATAAATTTGTTTGCCACCATCACTGACTTGAAATCCAGAGATCAGACCTTGCTCTTGTGCTTGAGTAATCATATAATTCAGAGCCTCACCAACAAGTAAGAAGAGGAATGGAGATAAGGGACCCCCCTGTCTAATTCCTATTTTTGTTGTGAAAAAACCAGTAGCAGAGCCATTAATAAGAATGGAAAACTTCACAAACTCCATACAACACCTAATCCATCTTCTCCACCTAGCACCAAAGCCCATTCTTTCAAACATTTCTTCAATAAAATCCCAACTAACATGATCAAAAGCTTTTTCAAAATCCACCTTCACTAACAAGCCAGGCACTTCACTTCTAAATCTTGAATCAATTAACTCATTAGCTACTAGTACACCATCTAAGATTTGTCTCTTCTTGATGAAGGCTGTTTGATGTTGAGAAATGATGGAAGGCAACACCAGCTTGAATCTCTCTGTTAACACCTTAGACATTATCTTGTACACACCATGGACCAGACTGATAGGTCTCAAATCTTTAATTTCTTCAATGGAATCTTTCTTAGGAATTAAGGCGACAAATAATAACCTTTTGGTCATTCAAATTGCACTTTTAAATGGTTTGGTGTTATGTTGTGGTAGCACTTTTGTGCTTCACACTAAAAATACTTAATTTTGGTTCGAAGGTTTTAGGCGACAATTAAATATTACTTTACCAGGTGGATTTTTTTTCCTAGACAAACGTTAAAATTCATTGAAGATGCTTCCAGGAAGTAAGCAATGAGCAAGACCAAAATGAGGAAGAAGTACAGGTTCAACCAACTCTGAAATAAAACTAAAAAACAGACTATAAAACTAGTCTAACCAAAAATGATCGCCAGTTAATCCCTATGGCTTCCCTTGGAACACTACAAATACAGTTTATGTTACAAAAAATTGTCCCCAGTTTGCTTTCACCATGTCCAAGGAAACACCATTTAGGGCTTCAACGTTCTTACACCAAAAAAAAACTTGGGCCTTCACCTTCTCAATGACTTGCAACTCCTCGAATTTGACCCCTTTGATATCAAATCATTCCTGCAATTCCAAACTGTCCATGTGATCGCTGCAGGAAGAACTTGCCATAAAGCTTGACCCGTGAAATCTAATCCTTTTAACTCTCCAGCCCTTGATAATCAAGTCGATACAACTTGGCATAATATGTTCCATCCCAACATAAGACCTGAAGTAATTCCATATTTTTAACCAGGTGGATCTTTTTGTCGCTAAACCAACTTTGATAAGAATATTAGTTCACAGATTTTTGTTTAGTCATAGTGGCCGGTCGATTTTGGTTAAGTCAAAGAAAAAAATTGCATGCATGATCACACCTATCTCGCGCTTAAATTGTCCACTTTATTTTATATCATGCATTTGAACCCATCCAACAAGAATGCAAATAAATAATGTCGGTTTCTCAAACTTCTTTAATATTTAAGAGAAATGAACCATGTAATTTACTTTAAGAGAAAATTGAACATTCTGCTACTTCAATACAAGAACTTAAGACACTTGAGATGGAGGAGGAAATTGAAGAAAATTTGTTACTTTAGTAGGTGAGTCATCAAAAGCATTGCCTTCATTAATGATATTTGTAAGACTTGAAGTGGAGTCTGAATTAGAACGTATTATATCTAGGGTTTTGGATAATAAATCAATCCTCGAGTCTCTGCAAAATGATGATAAGTTCACGGATTTTGTTAAGCTCGTCGTGGAGAGCAAACTCAGAAGAATTTAAGAATCTATAGAAGCAACAACAACTGGTGTACAAGTTAGTAACCTATTTTATGATTTTTTTTAATAAAACTTAACCCAAATTCTTACCAAAATAGTGATTCAATTTCTTCTAACAAATATTTCTCATTGGGTAACTTTTTTTCAACATAAAAGAGATTATATTGTGAAATAGTGAGTCTATTTGGTTTATCTCTATAAGCAATGTTAACCTATTTCATTTTTCCCGATCAAAAAGAAAATTGTAGATCGAAATCTGCCGTACGATTTTAGATTTCAACTTAAAAGTTAGTATGTGGCTTAGAGGTTTTCCTTGTTGGCTTGAAGTATGCCTTCCAACTCATAATTTGCCAAGTTACATTTTTTGATAAAATCGTGCAAGTCCATTTACACATGTAGAATAGTTTGTCCGGCCAGAAAGAAGGTTGACCAAATGCCATTGTTAATTTAAGTTGTTACATTTCAAAGTACTTTTACAACGTCTGCATATCAAGGTTGGCTTTGGCAGTCTTTCAATACTGACAAGTTGTCAAAGTGTCAACAGTGGCTTAACTGAATGGAATAAATCATAAAAAAGAAAAAGGGGTCATGTTTGATTTAGTCATCTTCCTTTGCACATTGGTATTTCATTTCTGTACGAACTTAAATTAAATTTTATGACCTCAAAAGTCGCACACTTTCTGATTCAAGTTTGCCTTGACTAAGAGTCTAGTCAAGCATGAATGAATGATGGTACCTTCCCGATGTGGTAGTGCATGCAGCATGCGCAATCGACTGATTTCCAAAGCGGTCAAAAATCGAATTTTGAGTTTCAATGCAAAGAATTTCTTGCTACAAAAATGCAATTCCCCACCAACGTTATCTACTATATATGGTGCATCACAGAGGATGAAGTAGAGAGACCAGAATTTTACTGAAAATGGGAGATTCATTATCTAACTCTGGTTGGTTTGCAGGTGATATCTTTTCTAGCGTGAAAAATGCAACTTATGATGCAGCACCATATGCGAAGGAAGTTGGAAAGTTTGCAATGGCGAACAAATGGTCGATATTATCTCTCCTTATTCCCAATTCCTTTTGGGGGAGAATCGGGGGAACATTTTTCGTGAAGTTCGTTGGTAGGTGGCCAATGCTGAACACAGCGGCCATTTACTTGTGGAGATTTTTCCCTGTCAAAATGATGAAGGCCCCGGGCAGGAATTACTGTATTCCTAGGGTATTGTTTGAGAGAGACCCTTCTTCTTACTTTAGGTATCTCAGAGGAGGAGGTGGTGGATGGTACTGGTCATTCTTGTCAGCAGTGGGTAAGTGGTTCGGGTATGGATGCTGAAGCAAATGATCAAATGAATGAATGTCAAGATGGCTGGGTTGTTTGGTGGATTTCCTAATGTGCATGCAGGGTTTTCTTTCTTGTAATGGAATGGATTATGTTTCAATTTCTTAAAAAAGGTTGTTGAATCAATCAATATAAAGTATTTGATTATCTTTGTTCAGTTTTAATGGAATGAATTGTTTATCAGTTTTTGGTCTTTTTCTTCTATTCTACCGTATATGTTTAGTGAATTTTCCAGCAGCAAGTTATACAAAATTACAAATGCTGCATAATTGATGTGCTAAGTTTCCAATTTGAATATGAAATTGTGTAGAGCATAGGATCTGAAGCACCTCCGAATGGAGGTTAATGGAGCTCGCTATTCTAAGAACTCACGTTCTCAGCATCCTGCTGTGCCTCGTGATGCACTGCTTTGAGTGCCCAAGTTCTTTTTGGCTTAGCCTCTGCAGCTTGTCGCCTTGCTGTAATATCTAACCACGATGTTTTACTGCTTTTAACTTTGATCCGTCTTTACAGGTTTCTTATAATCTACTGGAGATCAAGAGTTTTTTAACTCGTTTGCTGGATTTTCCAATGCACATGTTTTTGTACCGAACTTGTCACTAATCTTACTAATTTGCCAATGATTCCTAGCTTAAAGTCTGCATACTCACAACACAGGAACTCGAATTGTTTAGGAGAAATTAGTCCTCTAACCAACTAAAAAATGCTGGTGTTATGAATTCATTATTGATCAATTGATGAATCAAAACTGTGTTGTACTCAGTATTTCTGATGGCAGAAGTAGTACTAAATGTAGTAAGTGTAATATAACTGTGATGTGATGGCTAGATCATATAATGCGGTGAAGGGTAGATCAATAATGTTGGTTCTTCAATTCTATAGTGATATGGTAGTCGCGGATATTAAGGATATGATTCCTAATAGGGTACATTTCACATTTTCACTTCATTCTCTTCAAACACATTGGATCCTCCTTGTAAAAATCCGAATCCTCAGAAGGAACTTACCAGTCTTGCTACGAATTCAATATCCTCCTCCATCTCAATGTTAATTTTAAAGATTATTATTTCTGAAGAAGATGCACATATAGAACTAGCACTTCCGTATGCACACTCTAAAGTTGACACAACTAAGCACAAGTAGACTAATTTGTAGGGAACATTCATAATCTATTCATGTTCAGTCAAAAACACAATTTATAGTGTGTGGGCCTCCTCTAAATCGATCTCTCACTCGACAAGCCTCCCAAACATTCAAAACATGACCCATCTAAATCTAAATTGTACGGTTTTCATTTTATGTGTAGAGGGTAAAACCCCTCGGGACACGTGTCATGCATCCGGAAAGCCTAACCACACCGAGAGGATTGACAGCGAGATCTCGGACCAGCCTAAAGAAGGAGAAGCCACACACGAACGAAGTGAAGACTCGGAAGGAAAGGATTCGGACCATGTCGAAGGACCGAAGCCCCAGAGTCAACCTCGGAGCGCCAGCGAATAAACCGCCTTACTCGACAGAGACTGACACCACCACGATTGAGTCTTTTGTCTTTATTAGCTGTAAACCACCCAAGCTCGGCCTATATAAGGCGAGCTTGGAAAACGTTGTAAGGGTTGGATTCTCTTTGGGTTGAACCAAAGCGGCAAGAAGGAGATTAGGTCTGTATCTCCTCTGGTTCCTTAGGGTTATATTCATGTAATCTCAACATTGGAATACAGATAAATATTTACACGTTTAGCCTTTGATATTATATGTTTTCAGTCTTCAATTACTGTTCTGATGACCTTCGGTATTGTTCTTGTGGTCTTCGCACCATTGAATCTAAACTAAACTATTGTATGTATGAGTAGATCTGATGGATATGGCTCCTTGAGTACCTATGCAGATTTTCTACTCGTACAGTTTGGCACTAGAAACATGGATGATTAAAACAACTTAGGGTTTGCCTGTGATTTTTCGGGTTTTCAAATTTTTAGTATATTTTCTAATCTTTTCAAAAGATTTTCAAAAGCTTGTTTTCCGAAAAGATGCTCCTGTACCTTAAGCATCTAAATGACCTTAAAGGCTTTGGCATGTTTAAGAGTTTTTTGAGCACAGCATCAGGTGATAAAATCATCCGTTGTGGGTTTTTAAAACTTTGACAAGGCAAAATTAGCATAGAAATGGGAGTTAGTTTTCAACCTTAATACTTTTCAAAACGGCGGTTAGCTATAAGAAAACAACTAAAAAGATATACGCAAACTTATTTTAGGGTTTTTTAAATTTTACGCTATCCAAAAATGCTTTAATGAAACCATCAGGAAAAATGTTTTTTGATCGACAACAATATGATCCAAAGAGGCTCCGAAGAAACATACAGAAAATAAAAATGACACGAGGAACACACACAATAAAACCATCGCGATGTGCGAACCCACCCAGCGAGCATAACACGCTGTAACAGTCACCATGAGCCGCTCGTGTAGAAAAAGAAGTATCTAACTATGGGAATCAGTCAATAGCAGCTCCGAAAATACATACCTAGGGCCACGAAAAAATACTACACAACAAGACCGAGGGAACATACTCAGGAGCCTAAAAATTTGCTACAACTAGAAGAACCACCTAGAAATAACTAATTAACGAATCAACGCACGGGATAAAAGTACAACTGATAGATATTATTTCATCTAAATCCATCCGAAAAAGGTCCGAGGAACTTCGAACGGGGGAAGCGAAAGAATATACACAGATTCACCGAAGAACAATCGATGTCGCACGCTAGCAAAACATTAAATCATGAATAAGGAAAAATAAAATATCACACTCCGAAGAGCATGCACACTCGCTGAAGCCTTCGGGAAATAATATCTAGGGATCCATAGCATAACACTCCCATACGCACTCAACGACCATTCGATAGCGAAGCAATAAAATAATGCAGGAAAACTTTGCGATAAACAACCTATCAACACAAGTAAATAAACAAGCTAACAAAGGTATTCATTCGGGAAACGCATTCGAAACATGAAGCAAATTTCCAGAATAAGATAGCAAAGAGCAAAATAACTAACATAATAAGATACTCCAAAGACACTGGTATAGAAAACTAATTTCAACCTCTCCTATTTCTACGCCTATTCTGAAGTCGTCCAGCCACGGTACCCCGATCTTCGTCAAGGCCTTCGAGCAGTTCCACATCAATGATTGGAACATCGGCAGGAATAGCGACATCATCCTCCTCCCAGAAAATAACCTCTGGAATAAAATCTTCTTCAGCAACGACTTGCTCATCAACCGGAGGAACGACAGTAGAGACAAACGGACCTACATCGTTAAATTCCTCTTTTACTTCAGCCTTTACATTCATTTCATCATCAGGAAAGGCAAGACCCTCCTTGAGCATCAGCAAAATCTCTTCACTATGGCGGCGGAAAAATGATCTAGTTTCATACATGCGGCAGTCATAGGGTGGACCGCCGTCTTCCATCATCCTCTGTTCCCTTCTTCTCTCATCACTCTCAATGAGATTACCAAAGAGGCGAATCACCTTGTCAGGATTACTTTCCCTCCTAGAAGAGCTAGCATTAGGAAAATCGGCTTCCATTTCCATTATCATTCGAATCTGTTCTCTCCAGCTTCTTGGGTCCATCTCACTGTTTCCTTCCTCCATAGGAGCTTTTCCTCTGTCAGCCATTACTTCTTCAAAAGATGATAGAACACAAAAGGGGGGAAGAAAAGGAAGAAAAGAATGCAAGACAAAAAATCAAACAAGCAGTTACCGGTAACAGCAAAAGCATACTCCGCCTTTTATAATAAAGTTTAGGGAACCACCTAATCGACGAGTCTAATCAAAGGACAGACGTTACAATTTTAATTCCCTAGAATGACGCACCAATACCTCAAAACGCCATAACTATACGTTATCCAATAAAGTATCCGCACCTTTTGCAAATCCCCAGGTTACCATTCAAAATTCCAAACCGTAGAAAAACCAACTGATAGCACCATTCAAAACTGCTAACATCCACGTGGCAACCTTAACATCATGAAACTATTAAAGCCAAAATAATCTTAAAACAAATATACGTTGCCAAGGGTAACATAAACAAGTAGCAAGGCAACGAAGTACGACTGAGGGCGAAGCCTACAATAAAATAAAAGCACCAGCGACAAGGCCAAAAACTCGGCACACAGAAATCGGCACTAGGAAGAAGATAGGCAAACACGAACCACGAAACAGGGTACTGTCTTCGGTCGCCATCATGCAAGACAAAAACAAGAACATGAAGGAGAAGTCAAGACTCCGAAGTAACACCTTGTGCTTTTTCCTATTCTCAATGAAAGCATAAGAAAATTCATAACTAAAGCAGCAAGAAAAGCACGCAACAGATTCAATCAACACCATGGCAACAGGGAGCAGTCAAGACTCCGAAGTAACAGTGAAGAACCGAACTAAGGTAGAAATATCTAAACAAGAACATATCCGAGCTGGACCAAAAACAACTAGAGAGCCTCACGCAGGCCAGGAACCAAAGGCCCAAACAGCAGGGAAACACATAAAGCGTCTCATCTAAGAAAGAGAATCCTCATACAAGTAATAATTCTGGGAAGGAAGTAATAATTGCATCCTTTGAATGCAGCCTCAATCAAAATCAAGCTCCGACTCGTGGCAGGACAAGCAACAACATCGAATGAAAAAGGCTGTAAACGCCGAGGCAAAAAATGCCATCGAATGAAAAAGGCTGTAAACGCCAAGGCAAAAAATGCCATCGAATGAAAAAGGCTGTAAACATCGAGGCAAAAAATGCCATCGAATGAAAAAGGCTGTAAACGCCGAGGCAAAAAATGTCATCGAATGAAAAAGGTTGTACATGCCGAGGCAAAAAACGCCATCAAACAAAAAGACCACGTTTAGTAGGCACAGAGCTGATGCCCATATAATCCGTAAGGGCCCTACGAATTATATGGCACGGTCCTCTACCCACAAGACACCCCGTTAGCGGTGAACACTTTGAATCAAAGCTAAAAGCTGATGATGCATTCGTACTCACTACCAAACGGCCACGAGGACCTCACGTTCTCGGGCGCCGAGGGGAAGATAAATGGGATTAACATCTACCTATAGAGGAAGATGGAACCCCGAGGCAGCTACTTCGTTTTCAAAACCAGCAGCGAACTACGCAGCTGAGGGACCCCCTATAAAAATTCAAGCCTCAAAAAGGGGGGAGGTGTTAAAGATTTGGAGGGGTCGAACTTTAGGCCGCGATAAGAGAAAAGTACCATGTCTAAGCTCCAGCCTTGACCGGCACTCCCCCATCGTGTTACTTTATTATTGAGAAGCGGGGTATCCATTCCAAGTTCCTACATTTACTTAGGCAAAAGGTAGCAAGGGCACTACCATACCATCCGAGGAAGATAATTAAATATCTTCGGCACCTACCTAACGTATTAAGGCAACATGGATACCTACGCCATCAATAGCCAGTGTTTGCTTGAAACCAGTGCGAGTAACTCAAAGCCTTTGGGAAGGGTGATCCGTACGCCCCCACTAGTTTGGTCACTTTCTCCTACATCGAAGTAAGCCCCGAAGTTGCACCTCGAGAAGCTATACGAGCCATTTACAAACAATACTTTCAAACCAGAGTCAATAAACAACAAAGCACAAGGCAACAATAACAAAGAACAAGAATAGCATCAAGGGATAGAGGAAAGCGACAAGTACACAAACACGATATTCAGTACACAAAATAGCAACAGGAAATCAAAAGCTGAAAGAGAGAACACACCCCCTATTTTACAAGTCCTTCCATACAGCACCATTGGAATTACAAAAAATACCCTAGGGATTCCCTTGGGGCGAAGTCACAGGATCGCTACTATTCTTCATAAACGAAGGTGAAACCCCGGAATCCATTCCGCCACTAAACTCATCCACTGGATCTTGAACTCCGACATCAACCTCGGAACATTTACCAGAGGCATCAATAAAACCAACCTCCTTCGGCTCACCACCAGAAAGCTCGTCATCTACCCTCGCCCTCTCATTACAACTTCCAACACCTTCTGGTCCCTCACTAATGATTTCATCAACTGTACTTAACTCCCGATAATCAAAACCATCACCCTCCTTTTGCTCCAAATTAATAGATTCAGGACCTTCAATCCCCAACACACCATCAGCATTGTCATTTGCTTCCTGCAAATTCTCCGCCAGCCTCGCCTTTCGTAACTCGGCAATTACTAACTCAACATCATCGGACAAAACAAGATCTTTATCAGACTCTAGCAAAGCGTCAGGATCGTCCAAGCCGTCATGATAATAGGGAGGTTGAATACCTAAATTCCTAAACAGATATCGACCATGTTCACGGCTAAACAAAGCAGTGCGCTCCACCTCTCCTTGGATAAGGGTTTTAAGTTGTAGAGCCTCTTCGTTTAAAGAAGAAATCTTAACATCCTTTTCCTCGCACAAACTGCGAGATAGGCGTAGTTCCTCATCAAGTTTTGAAGCTCGCTCTCTCTGAACGTCAGCATCTCGTAAAGAGCTATCTCGCTCGGATGAGGCAACCTCAAAGCGTTTTTCAAGCCCCTTTACATTTTCCGAAAGGCTACTCTTCTCTTGTCGTAAAAGTTGGTTGTCCCCATTAAGTCGAGAAATCTCAAGACCTTGGGCACTAACGAGATCGAGCAAGTACCTCCCATGATATTTTTGCTGAAAAATAAGTTGAGAACAAAATCAATAAACAACATACAAAAACATACGCACCAGCGAAAAACAACCAAGAAATGAACTTACAACTTCCACGAATGACTGATGATAAGCAACCGCAGAGGCAACAGAATTTTTATCCAAAGAGCCAGAAAAAACTTGGGCAAGAAATCCAGACACGGAAGGATCTAAAGGGTGATTTTGAGGATCCCTTGAATGCGCTCTCAAAAGACTAGCTAGATCATTAGCTTGTGGACTACGATAAGAGTTCGGTTCTGCCAAATTCTGAGCCTCGGAACCTAAGCACGATCGTTGAGCCAAGCCGATAGAAACCGAAGGAACACTCACAACAACCGATGTTGGAAGGCCGAAAGGAGCAACAATATTGGATCCATACTCATTAAAATTCAACTCTGGTTGATCAGAATGGGAGACACCACTAGCAGAAGAAGAGCGTCCCTGCGAGGGTACCGCAATCTGGGAGCTTGGCATCCCAGCTGCTTCATGACTAAGATTCTCTCCCCTCTTTAATCTCCTCAAAGCTGGAGACCTTTCATCATCAGCCTCCTCATCATCCACCTCATCCAAAAGAACGGTAGTCGGACCAGTTTGGTTTTGGGTAACAGTTTCGGTCGCAGGGCTAATAGCCTTCGCGCCCTTCTTCTTCGTAGCCACAGTTTTTCCCCTTTTTTTCGGGTCACGCAAAGTAACATTCGCAGCGTTACCATCACCGGTCAATGCATCACTCTACCGAAAAGCAGCCAATTTATCAGCCAATTTAATTTGAAGATTTTTAGTTGTGAACATACGGAACCAGCAACTCTCATACGAACACTCCAAAGTCTACACCACCAAGTAAGTAGACTAAATTCAGTTGGAATATTCATTGCATACTCATGCTCACTCAAAAGCACAATAGTGTGCGAGGCTCTTCCAATCGTCTCTCTTGCGTGAACCTGTCCATATATCTGTGCGGGATCTTGCTAAGAGCAATTTCCCAAATAACAACAACATGACACATAAAAAATAGCACACACTCAAACCACATGGTTACTCAATTGTGAAACCCTTTCATATAAAGCTGCCAAAATTCGTGAAAATCTAAATGAGAAAAGAGAAAAATGAAAATTTTAATTTTATGTGTATCGATGAACTCCAGTTTATATAGAGCTTTCACTATACTTGTACGAGTAGAAAATCTGCATAGGCACTCGTGGTACCACATCCATCAGATCTACTCGCACATACAGTAAATAATTGTAGTTTGTAGTCCGAAGACAGTTAGAACAGCATCGAGGATGCTGTGAACAGTGATGAGAAAGCTATGTAATGCCATATAAACAAGATAAAGATGACTTTCTGTGTATAACTACTGCTGAGATTACATGAATTAAACCCTAAGGAACCAGATGAGATCACAAACCTAATCTCTCTCTTGCTACTTAGGCTCAACCAAACAAGAATCCAACCCCCTCAACATTTTCCAAGCTCGCCTTATATAGGCCGAGCTTGGGTGGTTTACAGCTAATAAAGACACACGACTCAATCGTGGTGGTGTCAGTTTCTGTCGAGTAAGGCGGTTTACACTCCGAAGCTGGATCCTTGGCTTCGGTCCTTTGCCACGGTCCGAAGCCTTTCTACTCCGAATCTTTACTTCGCTTCAAGTGTAGCTTCTTTTCCTTCATCGGTCCGAATCGTCGCTGTTTAATCCTTTCGATGTAACTTTACTTTCTGGATGCGAGACACGTGTCCGAGGGGTTTTCGCCCCCTACAGTTTGCCTCTTTCCTTATCCGAAGATCGAAGAAATTTGGAGAAGGAAACTGACTTGGATTTTTCTTCTTTTCGACACGTGTCCAGTATTTTGTCTTCTTTTGTTCGACATCTGTGATGATAAAGACGTTAGAATCCTCTCGACTACCGTTTTACCGGCTGCGCCTGTTTTGGATCCTCTTATTTAAACTTTACTTTACCCCTTTTTTCCCTTCTTCTAGTTTCCTTTATTTCCTTAGTGCTTCTTAGTCTCCCCTGATTAGATCTACTGCTTTTTAGGCTTCTGTGGTTTCTAGCTTTCTTCTTTACTTGTTCTTCTCTGTGATTATTCTTCGAATCCTCAAGGTGAATATGCAGTCTGGGGGTGGATCTTCTCGAAAGATGGCTAACCTTCAGGGATCTTCTTGGGAAGAAAAAGCCAAGGCTTTTGGTTTTGATGCGAGTCTTTTCTCTTGTAAAAGTCTAGGCAAGGCCGATTTATCTCCTGAGTTACTTTCTTCTCATCAATGCAGTGACAGAAAACTAATCGTTTCCGGCGAACAACTTGGTTCTGGTCTTCCAATTCCGTTATACGACCCTGAGAACCCTCTTTTTTACGAAATTTACTCTCGAATTCATCCTTCTTGCGGCGTGATGCAACTGGATGGAAATTCCATCCGAATTATCCGGGAGTGGGTTGCCCGTTCGACTGGCAAATCCTTTTACTACGAAAATCTTCCTGAGTCACTCAAACGCTCGCCGGGTTTTTGGTCTGCCGAGAACTTTTTCCAGTATTTCAAAGCAGAAGAGGGCTTGCCTACAGCGAGGGTCCCTTGGGGTGTAAGCTTGGTTAAGTCTTCTGATACTTCGCACGTTATGAGCGACGTGTTTTCTCCCGGGTCTGTAGCGAATGCTCTTCTTCGCGGTGATGAGGCGTGGTTTTCTAAGCCTATTCTTATCGAAGGTCCTGTTCTTTTTGGTTACGAAGATAAAGAGAAAAGGATTGAACGAACGAAGTTCAGGAAGGATCACAAGTTTTCTGTTGTTGAATTTTTTAAGGTTCATTTCTCCGAGGAGAAACGCAAAGGATTTCAGGAAAGAATAGCTGCCGCTAAAGAGAAGGTATTTTATGTGGTATGTGTGTATGAATAGATGAGCGTTCCCTTGCTGTTTTTTCTAATGTGATCTTTTTTCAGAAACCTGTGTTAGGAAACCCATTGGCCCGGGAACAGGTTGATCTTTCTAGGAAAAGAAGGGAGGTTTCGAAACCAGATGATGAAAAGAGTCAAGATAGTCCGGTGAGAAAATACTGTATGCCTCGGATGCTTTCTAGGTATGGATATCTGCCTCTGTTTGGAACCTGACTATCTCGACTGTTTTTTGTAGCAGGTGAAGGTGCTTCGGGTTAAAGAAAGTTCGATGAATTTTTGTCTGAGTGATCCTAATCGTGAAACACCTGTTTTAAGTAGTGTGAGTAAGAAGTTTTTGCAAACACTTCATCGAACCGTTGGTTCTCAAAGGGCCGTTGGAAAGAGTGTTGACAAGGGTGCAATTGTTTCCTTTGGTCCCCCGAGAAGAGCTGATGACAGGAAAAGCGAAACTGTTAAGGTTGAGACTTCGAAGAAGCAGATAGTTGTGTCCGAAAGTGGTCTAGGCTCGCAGGGTGTGGCGACGTTTCATTCCCCGATTACCACATCATCTCAAAGGCCTGCCGATCCTGCTTTTGCTAGCCAACCTGCTTCGAGTGACTGTTTTGTAGAATCTTCGCTGAATCAGCCTTCTGGTCCTGTTAGCTTTGCGCGAAGACCTTATTTGGCCGAGGAAACGCAGAGACTTCTTGAACAAAGCTCTATTCCTGGCCCTTATGCCGAAGACCTCTCTGATCATTTGAGAGCGCATGCCCGGGATCCGTTGAAGCATCCGTTGGACCCTTCTTTTGCTAAGTTCCTTTCGCAAGCGTATTCTGGCAAGTGGGATAGAGACGTTATTGCTGCTTCTCCTGCGCAGCATCAAGCTTTTCTTGAGGCTGTAAGTGCATGCTTTTGTTTTTTGGAATTTGTTTCTGAAGTGTTGGAGGTGTTGCGATAATTTTGTTTTTGTCTTATCGCCTGTAGCAAAAGCATCATGGGGTATACCTGGTGGATTTGAATGAGACGCAAAGGCTTGAGATTATCCGTCTTGATGCTGCCATTCGGAGTTTGGAAAAGGAGAAGGATGATCTCTCTAAACAGCTTGAAGCCGTCGTTCGAAAGCAAGAAGAATGCATTCAGGATCTGGAGGCTGAGAGGAAACAAGTTTCCCAGCTTAATTCTTCAATGGCTTTTAAGGAGAACGAGCTCCACCTTTCGCAAAATGCTTGCAAAGAAAAAGACGATCTGCTCGCAGCTCGTGACCAAGAAATTCTGGAGCTCCGTAGGCATATTAGTGGGGAGGAAGATCGAACTAAGTTGTTTAGTCGTCAGCATGTGAGAGATGTGTTTAGGGATTTTAACATACAGCCTCCTTATTACGACGAAGGAGTGAATGATGCTGACGTTTTTCTAGAGTCCGACAAAGGACTTATTCCTTGCCCATATGCGAAACAGGCGTTAGAAGGACTAAGGGTTGCATTGGCAAGTGGTGGGCTTGATATTGCAGGGGATGAGAGCGAAGGTAATGGAAGTGGTGTGAATGCGGAGAAGCATGCCGGTGATATACCTAAGGAGGGCTCGAGGAAGGATATGAATGAAGGAACTGGAGGAAGTGAGGTTGTGAAAGCTTCTGTTCAGCCTGCTGGTGCTTCGGAGACCGATGACTCTCTAAACAATGACGCCACCGAAGAGAATATGAAGGGCATTTAAGTGAAAGATACCCTGTTTGAATTTTCTTTGCTGCTTTTGTTCTTTGACTATGTTTTGGTGTAGCTTGTTGAATTTGAGTTTTCCCTTTTTTTGTTTTTTTGAATTGAATGTTTGCTTTGTAGTTGTTCTAATGTGGTTGCTTTAGGTGCAACTTCGGGGCTTACTTCGATGTTAGGGATAGTGAACCAAGCTAGTGGGGGCGTACGGTCACCCCTCCCAAAGGCTTTAAGTTACTCGCACTGGTTTGAAGCAAAACACTGGCTATTGATGCCGGAGACACC
>JAJJMA010327246.1:0-15134 GCA_023529015.1 Papaver nudicaule
TTCTTCTAGGATGATGACACGTGGATCACCCGAATTATGCCCCCACAGTTTGCTCCTTTGCTAATGGATGTTTCGAAGATTAATCCGTTAGCGAATTCTTCTTGTCATAATTGATGGTATGAGACACGTGAATTCGCGAGGTTCATGGGGTGTGCTGACTTGTGTTGTATTCTTTCATTTATCTTCGGTACTTTGACTTGCTTCAGCAGCTTCGAACTTGTAATATTTACGTCTTTGTCGGGTTGTTAAGTATGCTTGATTGAATTGATTACCATTCTTTCCTCGAGGGAGATAGATGCCATGGATTGACTTTGGTGCTTGCATAACTGAGCTTCGTCGATGATGAATGGTTACTTCATGAATCCTTAGTTTTGAGGTGACCTTCGTTGGTGTACTTCGATGTAGACAGATGATTCCCTCATTTTGTAACTAACTCAAAGGGTGGTAGCCGAGATGTTGTCGAGGTGTTTCTTTTGTTGTGATATTTTCTTCCTTCAGACTATCTTTTGAGCGAGATGAGTTCTTGGCTTTCCATGGTTGTCGAAGGAACTGAGCGGAAGAGTACAAAATGTTTTTCGAGTATGCATACTTGCTCCTACTCTTACGTGAAGTTCTTAGACGGCTTCTTGAGTTGTTTGATGTCGTTGTTGTTGCTTGATTGTTGCTGAAGAAATGAGCTTTGAAAAATTTTCATGCGGGATTCCCTTGTATAGTTGCCCCCCTTTTGCTTTCGAAAGTGAGGGAATTGAACTTTTGGGAAGCAAAAGGATTGTTTCATCCCGAAGTGTACCATCCACAAAGCGAATTTGTTGTACGAGGAGTTTGTCATCCAATGGTTGCCCCTGGATTCTTTGTTTTGCTCCAGCTACTGCTTTGGTGTATTGACTTTTGTGACTCTTCGTTGCGAAACGAAGGATGCCATGCTCCTTTGGTGGATGAAGATTGCTACCATTTTGCTTTGCTCCTTGGGTCATTTGATGTTGCTTTCTTTGAATGGGTCTTTAGCGAAGTTCTTGTATGTACAACCATTCTCGAGCGTTTTGAGAACGAAGCCAATTTTGAATCCATTTCACTAGATTTTATCGAAGGAACCTTAGTGCATGCTCCTGCTTGATGCCTTAATGAATACTTCAAGGTAATATCTTTGTGATTTGCTTGTGCCCCTGTCTTGCATCTTTCTGTATTTCGGTTCATTTGTACTTCGAGCCATCCTGCAGAATATTTCGATTCATCCTGTAATGAAGTGAAGAGTATTGTCAATTCATTCTTTGATAGTATATTTTTGAATCATTCTTCAATGAAGTTTTCTCTTTTTCATGATCGAGTCATGCTTTTCTTCCATGCATAGTTTTTGTAGTATGACGTGATCAGGCACGTACTTTTCTTCGGTGTATTGCTTGCCTGGTAACTCGTGATCAGGCGCGAAGTTTACCTCGCAAATTATAGGCTCCTAAAGTTACTTAGAGTGCAACTTCGGGGCTTACTTCGATGTGGGAGGCAGTAACCAAGCTAGTGGGGGCGTACGGATCACCCTTCCCAAAGGCTTTGAGCTACTCGCACTGGTTTCAAGCAAAACACTGGCTATCGAGACCATAGGTACCCATTTTGCCTCAGTACGTTAGGTGGGTATCGAAGATACGAAGTATCCTCCGAGAGAACATGGTGGTGTTCTGATAACCCATTTATCCCAAGTAGAGTAGGAAACTTATGGTGGGTAGCCATTATGTGTCTCGATAATAAAGTAGCACAATGGGGGAGTGCCGGTCAAGGCTGGAGCTTAGACATGGTACTGTTCTCCTATCGCGGCCTGGAGTTCAACTTCTTCTTTTCTTGCTAACCCCTCCTCAAGGCTGTGCTTGATTTTTGGAGGAGGTCCCTCGGTTGCGTAACTCGCTTGCCATTCTCGTGAATGTAAAAGCTAATTAGCTGCCTCGGGGTTCCATCCACCTCTAAAGGTAGATGTTAATCCCATTTATTGTCCCCTCGACGCCTCAAAAGATAGGTCGTATGGTAGTGGGTTCAAATGCGTCTCGGCTTATATAGCTTCGATGCAAAGTGCCCACCGCTAACGGGGTGTCTTGTGGGTAGAGGACTGTGCCATATAGATCGTAGGGCCCTTACGACTACATGTACATCAGCTCTGTGCCTGCTATTCGAGGACTTTTTATTTTTTTGGCGTTTCTTGCCTTGGCGTTAAAGCCTTTTTGTTTTTGGCTTTTTCTGCCTTGGTGTTTCAGCCTTTTTATTGGCGTTTTTTGCCTCGGCGTGACAGCCTTTTTGTTTTTGCGACGAGGCACTGGTGAAGATATGGCATCATGGCCTATTCTCTTTTATGGCGTTAGAGCCTTAGGAATGTGCCTAAGCAAATAGGACTTTGCCTCATCAAGGAGGATCTGGAGGTTGTACCGAGCTATTTTTGTTAGGCATAATTCATGTATAACATAATAGCGTGCGAAATCAAAGATTGCATAAAGCTAAGGAGATTCGAATGTGACATAATGCAACAAGTATACTTTATACGTAATGTGATAACTTCGTATATGCTATGTTGTGTCGAGGAGACTTGATAAATCTAAGGAATTAAAAAATGCTAATTGGTGACTTAAAAATTCTCAATTTTATTACTATTGCCTATTGCTCAATGTTGTATAAACATATTCGATACCCCCACTCCTTCGAGGTATGAAGAGATGGTTCGATCTTAAACATATTTATTCGATGCCCCCTCCCTTCAAGGTGTAAAGAGATGGTTCGATCATATTTACTTGGAAAGCCCAAAACTTTTTTATTGCTCTATTCCTTTTAATTCGAAACTAAGTCTTTTTCGATATTCACGCCCCTTGTGGTGGGAGGAAGCTAATCAATCGTCCTTTTAAGATTCTAGCATGTTGCAAGGAAAAAATTTATGACTTCATACATTATGACTTATATATATATAATGGCGTCATGGCCTATCGTACGACTTGCTTGAACGTTATTCTAAGCATGTGAGGTGCATGATCATTCAAAAACTTTTAAAGTAGCAAGAGAAGTGTTTAGAAATTCTCCCCAAAGAAGGTTGTGGGTTTGTGTCCGAAGCGATTGTCTGACTTTCCTTTAATCTCCCTGCTTTGGTGTTTCCTTGTGCTTTGTGTATTTGATATTACTGCCTTTCTTTTGGCACCACATCAACCATTGTTAACACCTGTCACTCTGCGAAGAGTAAATAAGAATTGCATATTTATGAAAGGTCCGGTTAAAAATGATGTGCATTTTAAATATGTCTCTGTAGACTTATCGGAGAGGTAAGTTATAAACATGTCTGTGAAGGGTGCACTAGCAAATCCACGACAATAAAAAAAACTTGGTGATTTAAACGTTTCGCCACATGTCCTGCATGCATCCGGGTTACCGTCTTTGAAATGAACTTGGTGCAGGTGCCATGCCCTTCTCCCTTTTGTAAACTAGTGTTGACACCTGCCTCTGAGGTGTCGAAAGATGCGCAAACTACTCATTGAGGTTATCTCCGAGGTTGCAGCAGCTAGATTGCTGTTTTGCTCCGAAGTTAGGAAGGAGGTGCCATCGAAGTATGTATCGAACTATGTGAACTTATCGTGGAATCCCTTCGATCTAAGTATGTATCGAAGTTTCTTATGGATGTCAAAGTTGGTCTTGTGTCTTGATAGAGCTGGATGTTGATGTTGAGGCTGGTTAATTATCGCCGATGGGATCGAGATGACTTCATGGTCCGGAGAGGTTGAGGTTCATTTTTGAGTCATCGAAGTTGGGTTAGTTATCGAGGGTGAGGGTTGGTTACCGAAGCTGTTTACTACTGTGTCCTTGAGAAGAGAACGAAGTTGGAGAAGCTTCGGTGAGGTTCCGAGATGACTGGTGTTGAGACATCGAAGTAGTCCAAATTGGTGTGTGAGTCAAACTTGCTTCGTTGTACAGAGTGTGCCTCCGAGATTACTTCGACATCACTATCCGAGATTACTTCAAAGTTCCGTTGGTAGTTTGTGTGGCTTGAATGAGTTGAGTATCGAAGTTGACTGACTGCACTGGTTCTAGGTAGTTAGACTTGATCATTGAGTTGTCATTGAATGTGTCATCAAACTTCCATCGAGTTGTTCGTCAAAGACTGGGCTGCTCAGCGAATGTGCCATCGAAGGTGTCATCGAGGACATCATCGAAGCTATGTTATCCGAACTATATTTGAAACTGTCGAGAATACTGCTTCGAAGGATTGTCGAAGCTGAAAAGTTATGGCCGAATTATCTTCTTCAAGATGGATACAAAGATCGAGGGTACTGCCTCGAAGCTGACTGTCTTTGAGCTCCCTCTGATTTACGCTTCTGGCTGTTCGATGCTTGTTGCAACTGAATTTTGATGATGGCGATCTCCCATGAGAGCTGCTGGGATAATTACTTAATCGATTCCTTGGCGGATTTGGCATGGCAATTTTACTCCTGCTGTCTTGCTTCATCGAGCTAGTGCTTCCTTGAGTTAAATTTTATCAACCATTCTTCGACTACCATAAGGAAATGTCTGCCACCGGAGTTGGTATAGTAAGGTGCAATTTTTCGATGGATCTCAGATGGTTATTTCGGGAGTCAGCAATGTTTGATTTTGAAGCTTCTATCTGCTTCGATGACGATTGTTTTACTGTTGTGTTTCCTTGCTTTTCCATTCTTGAGCTAAATGAGTTGAATGCTTCAGGAGATCACTAACTTCTGTAATAGACAAGTCAATCAAGGTAAATGATTAGGAAGAGATTTGAACGGTTTCCTATCAAATTTTTACAGGTAAATAATTGAAAAATCAGTCTATCAATGTTTAATCATTCGAAACTACGAAAATTCCCAAATCAGCTCAAATGGGTTTGTAAAGCGTAGTCTATTGATTGCGAATCTATAGTTTGAAATTCATTTTGGACTCAATTTCCTTAAAGAAAATCAAATTTTTGCCGAACGAACGACCCTAATTTGAGAGGGGTTTTTCTTAAACAAAACCTCCAGATCTTGAAAATTAAGTGCAGCAAGGCAAAATAAAAGAGAGTTGAGAAAAGGGGATTTATCCCAGATATCGGTGGTGATTCCTTTGACTTCAGCTATGTTGAAAATGTTCAGATCTACTGGTGTTCCTCCTTTCTCGAATGGTTCAGCTGGTTTTGGTCTGAAAGTTGCTATTTTTTGACGAAAATGCCCCTAAATGCTTTAAAACAACCAGATCTGCTTTTACATTCGCCGCATCTTCTAAGGAACTCGCCGGATATGCTACTGTACTTGCTATATTTACCACCGGAATTAATCTTCATTTCTGAACCTCCAAAGCACAGGCAAATATCTTTTAAAAAGACAAGAAAATATGATAAAAATTTGAAAAGCCGAAAAATCACAGGTAAACCCTAAGTTGTTTTAATCATCCCTGTTTCTAGCGCCAAACTGTGCGAGTGTAAAATCTGCATAAGTACTTCACACCCAACAGCCATTAGATATATGAATCACAAATATGAACCCTAATCAAATAATTAAGGTACAAATGTAAGGAGAAGATACAAGGTGCAATGGATGCAACCCATATCATGAATTTATTACTTTCTTGGTGTTTGATTACATGAATCTCCATTAGAGAGGAGTTTTAGCTCTAGATCTAAATCTAGTTTTTTGGGGAAGAAGATGAGTAGAGGAGAAGGAGGTAGAGAGAGAAAGTAAAAGAAGATCCCTCTCTCCTAGGAGACCTTTCCTTTATATAGAGGAAATTTACACAATAACTACACAAATGCCATTATCTTAGCTACCAAGTAAAGGAGGCCTTCGGCGCGCCTCGTCTTTAAGTGACTTCGGCTCTCGTATGTCGGTTTATCTCTTCGGCAGACTTCTTCTTCGGGCTAGGTATATTCTTCGAGATGAGCTTGGGTAACTACTTCGGAGGGATTGGTGGACCGAGGTGGTATCCCGAACGGTGGTCCATGGTTCGTAGTCTTAGTCTTTGGCTCTCTTCGCGTTCATAAGGTGATGTCTTGCTCTTCTTCTAGGATGATGACACGTGGATCACCCGAATTATGCCCCCACAAGAATTATGTCCAGGTTGTTGACATTTATTGTATTTGTCTCCACGAAATTTAGCATAAGGATTATTACCTTTCTGTTGAGGTGGAAACTGTTGATGTTGTCTGCTAGAAAATCGATTCCCAGAAGTAGACGTAACTTGATTTTGAACAGCTTGAATCTCAACTGGAGTGGGAAAAATAGGTGCAGTATTCACAGGTTGAGGAGTATAAGGCACAACATTACTTGTCTGACGATGTGTGTAGCTAGCATCATCATAACAAGATTTTGAGTAATTCACAGGAGTATTTTCTTGATAGTAACTTTGGGAAGAAACATTACCTCTGTAATTACCTTGATAACAATTTTGTTTAGGTTGATATGTCCTAGATGAACGAAGAATACGTCTTTCCACCTTGATAGCTTGTTGTATTGCTTCCACCATAGTAAACACTGATTGAACCATTCCTTGCTGAATTAAAGAATTCAAACCTTCAATGAAACGTGCCACTAGCTGTTCTTCCGTCTCATTCAGTTGATTTCTAGCAATAAGATTGTAAAATTCTGCAACATATTCTTCTACCAATCTTGCTCCCTGTTTACAGTTCATAAGTTTGACAAACAACTGTTGTTTGTAATCAAGAGGAAGAAATTTGGCTCGAAGTAGTTTGCGCATTCTATCCCAAGTACGAATAAGAGGTTTTGAAGCATTAACTCTATTTTCATAGAGTTTCTCCCACCAAGCAGCAGCACCTCCTTTAAGCTTGTATGCAACAAGTCTAACTTTAGAAGAATCTGGAATCTCCATGAACTGAAAGAAAGCCTCAACTTCGTAAAACCAATCCAAGAGTTCTTCAATTTTGAAACTGCCATTAAAACTTGGGATGTCAGCTTTCAACTTGTAGTCAGGCAAGGAACTATAAGGGTTTTGTGAAGACTTAATTCTTTTGTCTTCTTTCCACAGTATCTTTTGTTGTTCTTCCTGATTATCGTCATCTTCACTGTCTCCAATATTAAGAACATAACTTTTTTTTGGATTAAAGCCAATAAATCCTTCATGTTGCAGGGTTTTCTTAATCTTTTGCATAACTTTGTCAGGAATATCATCTTTGTGTACAAACTGATGCTTTGTATCAGATAACAGAGCTTGCTTCTTTGCTTCAACCATGAGTTTTAAGGTTTCTTCATCTTCCAATTTAACAGCTGTTGCAAATTTTTCAAGAATAAGGTGGATATCTTGAACTTGCCTCTCAGTTTTCGCCGATAGAGTATCAATCTTCTCTGTTAACGTTGCTTTGGTTGTATTAATATCTTTAGAAAGAGATTCAATACTTGTTTGGATGGAAGTGGTAAGCTGTTTGATAGCAGTTTCAAAAGCTTCTTGAGAGATGTTTCCTGCCATTGAATAAGAACTTTTTTTTTTTTTAATTGGAGTTGCGGAAGCTAGAAAACAGGATCAAGTAATAGGTGAAAACCTAAAACTAAGCGGATGATACCAATTGATGTGGTATAGGTAACAGAAAGCAAAACAGAGTTTGCTCGTAGAGAGAAAGCAGAGAACTCGAGAGAGAAGAAGAAGAAACAGAGAAGGATAGTTGAGTTTTAATAATTCTTGATTGATAATAAGATGTCCAATACAAGAATATAGCTAGCCTTTATATAGGAATTGAACAAATAGTTAAACTAGGAAACATAATACGAAAAGGAAATCAAAAGAGTTCTAAAAATAAGGAGAACATAAACTAGGAAATTGTAGAGGTTAAGCCTCTAAGCGGAATCTTCTGGAACATGTACATGCCCTGCATCAATAGTAAAAACCACAAATTATGGTTAAGGTGTCAGAGAGTCTGGTTCCTCTCGGTTACCACATGAACCATAACCGAAACAGGTCATGCTATAAAAATGGCGTAAAATGAATACTAAGTATGATGCACTAACATTGTTATCATGGTTATGGTTGTCGTCACCATCATCAACTGTTTACGAATTTGATAGCGTTAGTAACCGAGTGGATGAACCGGTCCTCATATTTCCTACTTTTTTTAATAAAGCCCCCACTTTAAATACCTGTATTATCATTTTCTTTGATATAACTCCAAAACTTAACCATATATTTTCATGCCCCTCAAACTTGGATGCCCCGAAGTGGGGCTTGTCCTGTTTACCGCCAAGCCCGACCCTGTTGAGAATGGTAAGCAGTGAGGACTAAGGAGAGTGTTGAGAGGGTATTGAAAAAGAAACGTTTTACTGAGGGGATGAGTATGTTGGTGTACTGTTCGTACAGTGAGACCTGCCAGGTTTTAACCTTTTACACAAACGGTGTTTACTGATTTACAGACAGTGTTGTGTTAGTTACTGGGTCAGGGTCTTACGTTTAAATCGGAGTTATCGGAAGAAGTTCCAAATATGAATCCCATACAAAATAAATACATTTAGGATATATTTATCTACATAATATGTTTATATGCACTAAATATACGATAGTGTTGTATTAAATGATATGTAACATGAGTTACCAAAGTGGTTAATTGTAATTGTTATCACTTTTTTTTATCATAAAAGAAAATACAAGACGGATTAAACCGCCCCAAAGGATCAACCCCATCACTAAAAAAGGAATGATGATCAGTGTCAAGATAACCATGTCTGAAAGTAAAGCTAGAAAGGTAACAGAATAGCAGCCCTAGATTTCCACTAGTCCAAGTTTGAGGATTTCTGGTAGAGCCACAAATCGAAGCTAGGTTAGTTGCTGCTCTATTAGTTACATGATTTGAATGAATAAATCTAGTAACATCAAAATAATTCAAAGGAATGGTTCTTTGAATTTCAAAATTAGGGTTTCTTCTGAATCTATTATCAATTACACTTGCATACATCCTCTTCATTTGCTGCAAGACTTCAATATCGTCACTTTCAAACTACATGCTCGATCTGAGGTTGAAACTCCAATTCAAAGCCGCTGCAACAAATTCCTTTATCAACTCCTGTTTGGTTCTGGTATTTGAGCAGGTACCTCTTGCTCCTTTACAATTTCCTGCATAATCGAACACAATAAGACTGAATCCTGCTTTTTGATGAATCAAATTGGGTTTATACAGACCAATGCTCATTTTGTAATTTAGAAAACTAGGTTTTTTCCAGTTTTCACTGTATTCAATTTCCTTGTTTCTCATATTGTTAGCAGCATGGTAGATAGAAGAGTAATTTGGTTCTTTGTTTTCCAAAAATTCCAGTCTTTTGTTCACGTATCTGATGATTTCTTTAGCAGTGTAATTAGCCGAAAGTTTTTTCTTTTCAAAAGCCACAGTACATCTAGCTTTCCATATGTACCAATTTATGGTGGCATATAGTTCAGCCCATTTTATGTCCCCTCTGATATTTCTTCTCTTGTGGAACCAGCTAGGGAACCAGTCTTTGAAATCTAGAAAATTTCCTTTCATCTCCTCAGGAATTATGAAAAGAGACTTCCACACCTCCATAGTATAATCACACTCCATAAACAAATGGGTGAGATTTTCCTGATGACCATTACAGAGTTCACATGAGGCATTAATGTGGGCTAGGATTTTGTTGGCTTGGCATTAGTGGGGAGGATATTATGGCTACGTTTCCATAAGAACACCTTAATTTTAGGAGCCACATTCATTCTCCAGATTTACCTCCATATGTTATCCCGTGGTTCTCTCTCATTTCCCATTACCAGGGATTTGTATAGAGATTTAACTGTAAATTCACCATTCTTATTCAGGGGTTAAATAACTTTGTCCTCTTCTGTCAGATTGGTACCAGTGTTGCTAATAGTTAAAGCAATGTTTCTTGGAAAGTATATGTTTATTAATTAGGCTGGTATTCCATGTTCCATCAGCATTGAGTAAGTCTTTCACTTTTTCAATGTTAATTGGGACATGTTGGCTTTTCTAGATGGGGGGAGGATGATCAATTAACCAATTATCTTTCAAGATATTTGTTCTTTGACCATTTCCAATTATCCAGAACCCATTTTTTCTGAATGTACAATGCCTTTAAGAATTCCTTTCCACATCCAGGAATCCGTTTTCTTTGGCTTAGTAGTTATGCTCATAACATCAGAGTTAGGCATATACTTAGCACTAAGAATCTGAGCACATAGGGAATCCCGATGTTGAAGGATTCTCCATCCTGTTTTGGATATGATGGCATTGTTGCAGATGTTTAGATTGAGAAAGCCTATTCCTCCAACTTCCTTAGGTTTGCAGACATCCCTCCATTTCTTATAGTAGAAGCCTTTTTTTTTTCTGGGCATTTATCCTAGAAAAAATCTCTTTGAGCATCTTCCATTTCTTTAGTCACTTCTTTAGGAATAGAAAAACTACTCATTTGGTATATGCCAACTGTAGAGGTTACAGCTTTGATCATGACTGATCTTGCTGCAGGATTTAGATCTTTAACTTTCCAGTTGCCCAGACAGTTTTTCAGTACATCTACTAGAGGGTGAAAAGCCTTTATTTTAGATTTGTTAGTGAATAAAGGCCCACTAAGGTATTTGTCATTTATGGATATACTATTTACCTTGAGAATATTTATGACATTATTCCTTTGGTTGGTTTCAGTATTATTGCTGAAGAAAACTCCTGATTTTGTGAAGTTTATCAGCTTCCCTGAACCCTTTCCAAAGTTCTCCAAGAGGGAGTGGATGTTTCTAGCTTCTCTGTCAGTAATTTTGCAGAAGACTAAGCAGTCATCAGCAAACAAAAGATGACTAACAGGGGGAGCTTTTCTAGTGACTTTAACTCCATGGATGAGACCCTTTTCCTCAGCATTTTGGAAGGTCCTTAATAGTGCTTCCATGCAGATGATGAAGAGAAATGGAGAGAGAGGATCTCCTTGTCTTATTCCTCTTGTTAGAGAGAAGAAAGAGCAGGGAGAACCATTAAGAAGGATGACAAGACTAGTATGGAGATACATTGCATTATCAGGTGCATCAATCCTCGGAAAAGCCCATTTTCTTCATAATGGCTATAAGGAAAGACCACTCAACTCTGTCAAATGTTTTTGACCAATTTTCAAACCCATTATTCCTTCTTTAGCCTTAGATTTCCTCATACTATGAATAATTTCATGTGCCACTGTGATGTTATCAGAAATTTGTCTTCCAGAAATAAAAGCTGATTGATATGAAGATATCAATTTGGGCAGAAGCTTTTTCTGTCTGGAAGCTAAAATTTTGGATATCACTTTTTATGTGGTGTTACACAAAGCAATAGGCCTGAATTCAGCAGGGGTGGTGGGATTAAGGACTTTGGGAATCAGAGAAATGAAAGTAGAGTTCATTTCTTTGAGAAGGAATCCATTTCTACCACATTTGGTCCTACAACTTCCCAATTATCCTGGAAAAATTTAGGAGGGAAACCATTAGGCCCAGGGGATTTATCTCCTTTCATCGAGAACATTGTATTCTTTATCTCTTGACTGTTAGAGATAGCAATTAGAGTAGTATTATCCTCTATAGTGATAATATAATAAATGAGATCAATCATATTTCTGTCAATCTCAGGGGAGACAGAAGTGGAAATGTTTAGGAAGCTATATCATCTCTATTGTTTATCCATTCCCCCAATTTTTTTTGGAGGTTCTCCACTTTGTTTCTTCTATATCTTCTCTTTGCAGAGTTATGGAAGAAATGAATGTTTTTATCTCCCAATTTGATATATTGTTCCCTGCTCTTAGTCTTCCAAAAATCTTCTTCAATTTTACTCCAGTGATGAAGATTATCTTTCAGGTTTCTTATATTAGTATCATCTCTAACAATATTAGTGATAGCAGAGTGGAGGTCTCTTTTTATATTAGTGATATTGTTAGAGATGAAACCATAGTTGTGTTTGTTCCAGTAGATCAATTCTTTCTTAACATATCTTAGCCTATTAGCAAGAGTGAAACCTGGAGAGCCAGTAACATACATATTCCAGGAATTAGCTATGATCCTCTGGAAATCTGGATGCTCAATCCATTTTCCAAAGTATTTAAAGGGGATTGGACCCTCTTTCCAACCAGGATTGGTTTTTAGGAGAATGGGATTATGATCAGATCCTATGACTGGAAGATGATAGATAACAATTTCTGGGTAGGTATTTAGCCAATGATCATTAGCTAGACCCCAATCCAGTCTTTCTTTAGTAGTTGATGGGTAGTCTCTTTGGTTGCACCATGTATATGGATAACCAATGAAGCCTAGATCCATAAGATTGCAATCATCAATGATTTTGTTGAACTTGCTGGATTCATTTCTATCATAAGGGCATGAGCTCTTTTTTTCATTTTCAAATAGAAGTACATTGAGGTCACCCGTTAAGGTCCATGGTTGAGTAATGTTGTCAGCCATTTCTTCAATCATTTTCCAAGATTCTTCCTTGTTATTTCTTAGGGATAACCCATAGAAACAGGTAAGGATGCATTCTATATTGACCGGATCAAAGTATTTGGCATTTATTTGATTAAACATGGAATCAATAATGTTAAGTTGTATGTTGTTTTTCCATGCTAGCACCATACCTCATGTTGTACCTCTGGGGGGGAACCAACCAATAATTGTAGACATTCATGTTTCTTAGGATAATATGCATGTTTTTGTTTTGCTGTCTGGTTTCTAGAAGGCAGAAAACATCAGGATTATGTTTATCTAACATTTCTTTCAAATGGTTTTTAGTTTCCAAAGTACCCAAACCTTGACAGTTCCAACTTAATATAGAGATGAATTCCCAGAAATAAGAAATAACATGATATATCTTTCCTAGTTGGTAGTGCAAGTCATTCATGATGTTTATAGAGATATTCCAGTGTCCTACTATGATTTCTATTTCTAAGATTTATTATTCTTTTAAGCATAAAATAGAGTTTGGGGATTACCTCATTAGTAGAATCAGCATTCTTACCCTCCATTCATCTTGAATATCAGTTTGCATAGTCTGAAGATCCTCTTTGTTCCTTTGATCATAGACTGGTTCATGGGGCTTGTTCACTTCAGTCATCTCATTTTTCAAATTTCTCCTTAAGAGGTTCATCCTGTTTTTTGTATTAGCCAGCATTGGATGTTGAGCAGTTATGACAATAGGGATAGACTTAGGGCTGTCTTTAATCACAATGCCAGCAGATTCTCCCATATTCATTTCTACACCAAAATTACCAACTATTCCATGGCAAGCTTTTTGAGTGGATTGCAGATTATCACCAGTGTCCTCCACAAAACCCCTTTTCTCCTTTGTGCATCCAGGGTTAGGAATTCTTTCATCCTTCTGAACAAAAGAGATTTCTGGATTGGATTCATGTCCAAATCCTGGAGGATAATTTAGAGTCTTGGCATTTCCAGATGGTTTCCCTCATCTAGCAGCTTTCTTGATGGGAATTCTTTTTGGTCTTGTGTTTCCTACAATTTGTTTGGAGTTAGGCATACCAAAAGCAAAGTTTTCCTGCTTTTCATTAGTAAAGATGTCCAAACCCAGCAGAGCAAGATTAGGCTTTCACTTTTTTGATGAAAGGGTCAGTTAAACTGTCTCCACTTATGTCAGCAGAGGAGCAACCAACTTCATCTCTCATGTTGCTGGTAACTTATTTGTTAGTATCCATAGGGAGCTTAGTACCATAGAAACCAACCACTTTGAGAGCATTTGAGAATTCATTCTTTGTGACTTGGATGGTGACCAGATGAGAATCTGAAGATGTAGACTCAGAGATTTATGGAGTATCTTTTTCCTTCATCTCTTTCTCAGCTGACTTATATATGATTTGTTTTCCTTTGTTCACAGAATATGTCTCAATAACACATGGAGTTCATGGATGATCAGGAATCCGACACTTAGGGCATAAGTCAGGATAGATGGCATAAGCATACTCAATTCTGGTTTTTGTGTTTCCAACCTTAGCCCACATTCATGTAGGCATCTTTTCCTCTAGGTTCATTAAGATGATAGCATCAACATTCTTAATATCTTCTTCCTGACCATAAGGCTTTTTGAATTCTTGCAGAGTACCAGCTGGAAGGAAAATAATGTACATTGCTTCCCAGGAGGTCATTGTAACTGGGACTCTTTTCAGGTGAAGCTTAATGATTATGAAATCAAACATTTTCTGAGTGATAGCAGAAGGACGTTCTTAAGGTATAGGTAAAAGAACAAAGTAACTACCTATAGCAACCCAGGGTCCTTTTTCCAGAATGTGTTTCTTGTCATCAATACTGTTAACTCTCACAATGAAGTATTTCCTACTGTTAGGGCATTGTCCGGTCAAACCCACTAGCGTTGGTATGTCAAGCTAGTTGTCAGTTTTAGGTGTCAAAACTCAATTCTTGATTTAGCCTACTAGAGTTTAGATTTCGGAAACGGGATATAGACAAAGTAGTAGAGACCTTGAAGACGAAGAATGTGAAGACAAAGAAGACATCAATTATTCTTCATCGATAAAAGGTTAGTAGGAGTTATGACTTTATGGATATTCTTCTATTTCTACTTTCTCTATTCTTTCGAAATATAGTCGAGTACTTTAGTAGTGATAATAGCGATCGATATCGTATTCTTGTGTAACGTGGCCTTGTGTCATGACTAGTGTTTGATCCCACAAATACTGTGAGTACAAGAATGTATGAGATAGATTCGACACCATATATCCATTGCAATGGTTTGCTTGCAAACTGTTAGTTGGATATGGATGAATCTAAAGGAGTACTCTTGAGCAAAGAGTCTGTGGATCACAGCTGAGGACGTTCTCACGTCTAAGTTCTGGCTCAGCCCAGTACTTCCAGCGGAATCCAGATTTGACCAAATTTGTCCAGCAGACGGTTCCCGAACCGGTTTGCGTACCAGACACTCGGAAATTCCCTGAGTTCGAGATGGCTATTTGTTCACGTACCAGTACGTGAACCTGACGTGGCCATCTCACTGGTTGTCGAATTTAGTGAATATTCTTTTAGAATTTCACTCTGAGTCAAATTCCAAACTCCTTTATCTCTTAGATGGACTTGTGTAAAACATAAATACCTTTTGTGTTCCATCTAACGATCCTCAATGAGTCAATAAGATAAGATTATCTCTGGTCTGTTGGATTTCTATCTTGAAGTGTGTTTGAGCCAACAAAACACTT
>JAJJMA010327255.1:0-16139 GCA_023529015.1 Papaver nudicaule
CTATTGGTCCGAAACTAAATATTGTGACCAATGAGATAACACAGATTCGTAACTATGTTTGTTGGTTTACAGTGACTTGAGAATCGAGGCCATTGTGTCTTGATCATGTGAGTTCTAAAAGGTCGAAAAGACCCTGGGGTTTCTTAAAGGTTTATGTGAACCGAGAAATATATTCCTGTGCGTCGAGGCTAAAAAGGTGTGATGCTGAAACGGTTCTCGACCACATGGACTCTCAAGTACGACGTCAAACATTTGTGGAGAATTTAATATGTGTTTCTTGTTTCGAAACCTTAACCAAGGTTTTGATAACAGAATCTAGATTTCGAAACCAAGCTTTAGGTTTCGCTATATGGAAACTTGATTTGGGAACCTTAATACGGTTCTGGTCATATAATGAACTTTAGGTTCCGAAACCTTAATTTAGTTTATGCCAAAACAGATGTACGTTTCGAAACTATAATATGGTTATCTCAGAATGCGTAACTTCGAAGTTCAAACTCTATCATTTTGATTTGTGCTTCAACGAATTAATGAGTTTGATATTCTCAGTTTGAAGTTTGAATTAGTTCATCTTCAATGTACAACTAAGTTGTTTGAGTCATCATCAGAAATATGGTTAGTCGCTCTAGTTAGTAGACACATGATTTCTGATCAGTACTGTACGTGATTAGATCTTCGTATGATTTTACTACTCGATCAAATATTCATTTGTTTATTCATTTGATGTTTTGATTTGATTTCTTGGATATCATTAACGTGATATCTACATTGGAATCAAGAATTAAGGAGTATCAACATTTTTCTATTACTCGGAGAATCGTACACGATACTTCCAATCCTTATTGTATGATTCGGAATGTCATGAACCTTTGTCTTGTACATGGTTTATCTTTTGACACTCAAGGTCTTGTTCATGATTAATCATACCTTGCACTTCTTTTGTATATTCCTTGTGTATGATTTAGATATTCGATTGCCATGAACCAGTTGCTTGTATTCCGAGATAAAAAAAAAACTTATAATGCTCATTTGCAAGACTAAGTGATTATCTCATGGTTTGGCCTCCTTATGTTTGTGGCTGTTATGTTTGTACTAATAACTTTGTTGTAGGTATAAGTATAACTATGTAAGGAGGTGATCGATTTTATGCTAGTCACAATGCTATTGGATATCCTTGTGTCTCATGACTAGGAGTTATAGTGTACGCATAAATCAATGGTTTTGGTATAATCTAGTATGACTATAGACGTGTTCGAAAACCCAAAACCAAATCTAAGTCTTTCTTTGGCAAAGACTGTTCCGTTGTTCTCATGTCCGAGGGAATGACAACCAACGGGGGAGAGTTCTTTTGTGAACTTGTGCTTAATAGAAATATATCTTGAGGGGAGCGTGGTTGTGGAATATATAGGGAATATAATTTTTATCAGCTTATATCTTTTGTATTTCCTGACAGGTTGCTTGAGCTTATCACATATATATATATATTTTGTGTAACTTGTCGAAATGTTGACCCGTGTGATTGCGATCATTCTTATATGTTGAATCGAGTTCTCTGAACTTGAGCATTTATCTCGTACCCAGATATTTTCGAGACCCTTTGTCAATTGTTTTTGACAGAAAGGGGGAGAAATATAATGATAGATTGACTACGGTCAGTGCTTGGTCTTTGACATTAAGCAGTGTCATAAAGGGAGAAAAATGCCTGTGCGTATATTGAAAAATGAATGAAAGCATGAACTAAGGGGGAGTAACACTAGATGTTACTAGCACTGTAGACTTTCGCGTTGTGCTACAGGTGATAACAATACGTCGGAGATTGATAGAAATCCGAACTTACATTCAGGGGGAGTAAGTGTATTAGTTATCAGTATGTTTCAATAGTACATATCTTATTTGCAGACTGACCTATTTTGCAGGTACTATTGGTGTGATGTCAAGCTTAGTAGAAGAACTCGAAGTGTAGAACTTAGGTTTGAAATTTCTCGTTCATCTATGTAAAGAGTTTTCGTCACAAATATTGACAAAGGGGGAGATTGTTAGAGCATGGATCGGTCAACCTCACTAAGTGTTGGTATGTCAAGCTTAGTTGTCAACTTTAGTGATCAAAACTCGACCGTTAAACAACACACAATTTGGTGAAGTCATGAGAGAGTTAACTTTATAGGTTGTGGAAGATTTTGGTAGGATTTATAATCACTACTTTAAGAGTTGAAGAAAGACTGAAGATCAAACTAAGACATCCGGATTTATCATTCAAGAGGTTAGTAAATCTAAATAACGCGATCCATTATCTTTTACACTTGTGCTACAAAGATAAACATAACTTAAAGCTTGAACTTTACTGATGACCTGATCACTTATTATGGTCAAAGTATTGAAGGAATAATCCTTACACTCTATGTTTAAAATAGTTGGCAAAATTTCTTATCTGTATAACTCTTGATAAGACGATTCCAATGAGCCAAGAATCACTCGATTCTGATACAGAACGAAGAAGTTATGCAAAACAATATTTGTATTTGCCGACGAAATGTAGGATCCGAACTCTAACACATGTAATTGTTAGGATCCGAAATATAAACATTAAAAACGTGATTTTCTTCATGTTTGGTGTATTTCCTTCCATACTCAAGGCTTTGTGGAACCCATGACTCATTTGGTCATCCTTGGCTAATTAAGAGTCATTAGATTCGATCATGTTTCCTTCTAAGATATATTTGTCATAATTGACACGTATACATTTAGTAAATAGAATTGTATTTGAGATTTATTTCTTATGTTATTTTAGTATAAAGTATATTGCTAGTTAATTTATTTAGCAAAAATACAATTTGTATCTAGCTAAGTATTATTGTAATTCTAGCAGGATATCTCAAATATTAATGTGATATATGTTCTAGAATTAATTTCACTAAAAATATATTATTTGTATTAATTGCAAATGAGATATTTGTTGAAATATATTCCAAGAATATTAAGAATAAAGGTAATTTCGAAATTATTATTATATATATTTTTTTATTTCGGAATATCCTTTGTTCACACTAACTTGTTCTAGGATATTTTCACTATTGACAATATTTTTGTCTTGTGAAAATGGTTATTCGAATCTAAATGGGTGGAAATAATATCTAGGATGATTTTCGAATTTAATTATATTATTTATGAAAATATACTCTTATTCCAAGGACAAGGAGAGTATCTTCTAGGTTATATTTCTTTACCGAAATATCTAGAAGTATCTTAGAATAATATTATTGCTTTTGTTATAATATTTTCATTAATTGAGAATCGTTAAAACATTGAATATATTGTTTAATGCAAATGGCATCTTTATTTATTAAAGAATGTTTTCATTTTGAAATATATTTTCATTATATGAAAATCGCTAAGCATTAAATTGGTATCTTTAAATACATTAGACCTTTTATTTATTAAAAAATATTTTTTTAATTAAAAATATTTTACAATGAACATAATAGGTAAAGTATTTATTGAAACTTTAATATATTCACTAAATAAGGAATTTCGAAAATACTTAATATTAATTTTGAAATTAGCTAACCTTATTTGGAAAGCAAATCCTAGCTTTATTTCAAAGCTAAGTCTTCCTCTTCAAGCTTTGTCCATTTTTCTTCCAAGTTTTTCTTCTGCATAAACTTGAGGTCACTATTCTGTTCGAATCTAAGACCCTGTTCTTTGTCAGGAATAGTGATAAAATCTTCTCTTGGGATCGAGAAGTCTAGTACTACCTCTTCAAGGGAAACTAGTTTATGTTTATAGTTTTCTTTGTATTGTACTTGTGCTTTGTTCTATCACGTCTATCAAACCTTGCGATCTTGTTTATTCTATGGTCCTTCTCTTCTGCTATAAGGCCACTCAAGATCGTTGTGATTAGAACATACTCTTTATCTATTAACCTGGATTTGTCAGCAAGCCGCTTTCAGTTTGTGTGCCTAAACTATAGATATTGAGTGGAATCAAGATCGCTGTTATTGAATTTGTTCTTTGCAGGTACACCGTTCTTCAAGGTCATATCATATCGTACTTGCTACAACTATTTGCTTGATTCCAACTAGGACGACAAGGTTGCTCTTTCGGGAGTTTAGGTTTTGAAAACTTGATCGATATCTCGAGGTGTTTATTGCCTATGTAAACTCAATATCCTCGCTCTTGGTGTAAAACAACTTCGGTGAAATATCTGTTAGTTACCAGGGATATCATCTAGCGATTTGACCTGCCGCTATTTGGTTGTTGTCCACTAAGGTTGTAATTGGAGGTCGGGTAGCGATAGTCCTCGCGACGGGCTGTGAGGCAACTCTTGCGTAAGACAGTAACGGGCGTCTTTTTATGTAAGGGAGTACATGTGCGTGACCACCTTGCTGTGGTTGGAGGCATAGGAATACTGAGGGGAAATCTTTGTGACTAATAGTCGTATTAGGGTCATATTGTTTGCACCAGCTAGTCCGAAGTCTGAGAGTAGGTGTGTTGGCGGCTTAATTCTTAAGAGTATTCAAACTGGACAAGGTCCCGGGGTTTTTCTACGAGTTTCTAGTTTCCTCGTTAACAAAATTCTTGTGTGTACTTTACTTTATTTCCGTATTATATTTGATTCGTTATTTATAATTAAAGTATTGTATTTGTATGTTAACATAGATCTTGTTCTTGAGTTCTTGGAATACAGGAACCGTTCAAGGTTTGACTTATAGGTTGACTAAAACAAAAGATTGGTGGTGTACTCGGTACCCTCGTCTTTTCATGCATAACAACAACAAAGACAACTTCTACAGGATATCTGACAGTGACATTTGTAACATCATCCTTAAATTGTTTAGGCTTATAAATTCCTCTATGTGACCTAGTCACTATTGTAGATGTTGATGGAGCAGAAGAAGATATAGGTAGACTCTCAGACACAGTAAACTCATTAGTGGATAACTCATTTGCAATATCATCAGCAGAAGAAGGATGTGAATTATCTAAAGAAGTAACAAAAGAAGAAGTAGAAGTATGTGCACCAAAATAAAATTCATCTTCTGAAAACACTACATGCCTGGAAATGTGTAGCTTTGAAGAAATAGGATCATAACACTTGTACCCTTTGTGCAAAGGGTTGTATCCAAGAAAAACACACCTGACTGAATTAGGAGAAAATTTATCCTTTCTAGTTTGTCCCAAGAAAGGATAACAAACTGAACCAAAAACCTTTAAGGACTTATAATCAGGCACTTCTTTAAACAACACTTCATATGGTGACTGTAACTTTAGTAATGGTGTGGGAGTTTTGTTTATCAAATAAGTAGCTGTTTGAAAAGCATCAAACCAGTACTCTTTAGGAAATGAAGTAAGAGTGAATTACCCATCTCTGTAATATGTCTATGCTTTCTCTCAGCCAAACCATTATGTTCTGGTGTTTTTGGGCAAGAAATTCTAATCTGAATACCACAAAACTCTAAGAATCCTTTAAGATGACCCTTAATTAATTCTGTAGCACCATCAGTCTGAAAGAATTTATCTTACTACCAAATAAATTCTCAGTAAGCTCTTTAAAATGCTTAAAACACTGCAAAGCATCAGTCTCAATGAAACCTACTATAATCATCCACAAAGAGTATATAATATATATAACCAGCAATTGAAGTACAAGGAGCTGGACCCCATTCATCACAATGAATTAAAGCAAGTGGAGAAGTAGCATGAGACTCAGATAGTTGAAATGGTAACCTCTTAGATTTTGCTAACTGACAGGGATGACAAAGCAAATCAGACTGCTTGTTATTCAGAACAATGTGTTTTGCTGACTGAAGATGTTGAAAAATTATAGCTGAAGGGTGACCTAGCCTATTATGCCATCTTTCAGGTGCACACACAAAGGAACTAAATGCCTTATGTATATTAGTAGAAGAAATATGATATAAATTGTTAACCTTTCTACCCTTAGCTAATAAAACATCAGTTAAGGAATCCCTTATTTCATAGCCTTCACCATCTAGTCTAAAATAACAGGCATTATCAGAAGTAAATTTTCCAACTGAGAGCAAGTTCTGTTTTATATCAGGTACTACCAATACATCAGCTAACTTTAAACTAGCATGTTCAGTGTGCAAACTAGATTGACCAGTAAAGGAGATTGCTAAGGACTCACCATTTCCCACTTTCACCTTGTCCTTGCCTCTGTAAGTAGAAGTATTTGTAAGCAAAGAAGAATTACCTGTCAATATGAGCAGTAGCTCCAGAATCTGACAACCAGAAATGTGAAGTAGGGATCCCCATTCCTTGTTTTATAACTGGAAAAGGCATGATGATATGTTCCAATAGCAGCCTCAAGAGTAGGCTCTTCCTCAATAGTATTTACATTAGAATCACTTGAACTAGCTATATTTGCTTGCACACCAATGGAACTACCAGGAGGTGGAAAATATCTAAACATGCATCTTGTAGCTTCATGTCCTTTTTTATTATAAATCTGGCACTCTACTTTAGAATAATCTGGTCTTCCATTTGTACTTGTAGAAGCTCCATTATTGTTGAAAGATTGATTACTCGTGTTCCAACCAGAATTTCCATTACCACTGTTATTTTTATTTGCAGGTTTATTTCCATTTCCATTAGCTGACGTTCCACTTCTGTTATTCTAGTTTTGTTCAGAAACATTCGTCCTATACATTGCATTGGTTTGAGTCTCAAAACTATTTGAACTCTGTTGAATCCTCCTTGCTAATTTCTGCTCATGAGCCAACAATCTTGCCTTCATTTCTGCAAAAGTGTAAGGTATATCCTTATTTTCTGTAGATGTCACAAAGCTTTCATATTCATCACCTAGCCCATTAGTAATATGCATTATGAGATCATCCTCATTAACTTTTTGACCAATAGCAGCAAGAAAATCTGCTACTGTTTTAATATTCTGTAGATAATCTGTAATAGACAGATTTTCCTTCTTGAAATCGTTTAATTGAGCTCTCAATTGACTTTTTCTTGCAAGAAACTGAGTTTTAAAACTAGTTTCCAAAGATACGCAAATTTCTCTTGCAGTCTCCAATCCATACATATCACCACTAATTGTTGGTGTAAAGGTTGCATCCAAACAACCAGCAACAAAAGTAGCAGTTTTTTCCAGTTAACAAAAGCTGGATTTACAGTTTCAACACCCTCAACAAGATTTTTTTTTTTGTTAAGTCCAAATTGTATTATAAATCATGAAAAATTACATAGAATCAAAAGATTCAAAAGAAGAGCATAAAGAACTAACATAGATAAACATAATGAAAAAACCAGACTATCTACCCTTAGTATCAACACTTCTTAATTTTCCTCTTGATCGACCAACCTTACATGAAGGATGATTGAAAATTCGTGTCATAGTATCATCATAACCCTCATATTCCTCATAACCCTCTTCGTCTTCCTCGTACTCCTCCGTCCAAAATTCTTCATATTCACTTGGGGCATAATTTCCGGATATTGCAGGAAACATACCTTTAAAATTCACAGGAGGAAGTTTATGTTTTTCTTTTAACCATTCCTTCCTATAAAAAGGATCATTTATGAACTTTTCCCGAACAACATCATTTTCAATTTTTCTCACCTCCATTAGTCTTCCCTAGTTAATAAAACAGTGTCTTCTTTACTAGGATCCTTAGAAAGTCTTGGAGAAAACCCCTTACTTACCTTCTTTCCTAAGACTGCATTCTCGACTTCAGCAAGAAAGTGAGTCTCAACAACAGTTTCCTCGAGAGACCCATCTTCATTTAATATTTTCTCATCGCATTTCTTTGCATTAAGACGCGCCTGGACCGCTTTTTTTTTCTCTCTTAGATCAACATCTAGCTTATCCTGCTCCTCCTGGGCATCATCACCCAACTTCTTCTTATTCTTCTCAAAAAAGAGAACATAATTATTAAGGGCATTAATGCCAGTTAAAACCCGCCAAGGCTGAAAAACCTTAGTTGGTAATGTAGCTGAATTTTTAGAAATCAGCCCTGATACAGACACATTCTTATTTCCAGCTGTACCTGATAGTGACGCATCATTACTACCATCCTTCATCTGTTGCTGAAAACTACCAATTTTGTTCAATGTTGACATACCAACCATACTTACCCCATACTCACGTGAATCTGATAGCTTTTCCTGTCTCACATGGGATTCCTTCAATTCCAAGTCACATTCACCCCATTGTGCAACATACTTTCAACCTCAGCCTTATCGTTACCTTCATCTAACTACTGCAAACTATCCCCACCATTACTGCCCTCGTCAGCTCCCCTGACACATCTGACGCGCCTGTCGTACCATAAAACCGAGCAGCTAAATCACGTGAAGTTTCCTTCTGCACATTTGATTCCCTATTCTCTTGAATACCCATGACCAGTTGATTTTCAAGTCCTTCCAAAGCCTGGAAAGCATTCCCATCAGTTATACGCAACTGTTGAGTATTATTTGAATTAACATTAATCATCTTTCTTCCTTGAACAACCTCACACCAAACACCTTGGACGTCATTATTTCTCTTAGGTTCTGCTCCGTGTAAATCCTTGGATATATATTTTTTTTTGCAACAGTACACAACTCTAGCTTATGTCCTATGATCTTGCAATGGTTACAGAATTTAATCTTCTCCACATCTGGGATATAAACAGGTTGACAAAACCTCTTTCCACCAGCTTTAACACGAATTCGTCTTGGAATATGCTTTGCAAAATCAACATCTACAAGCACAGCAACGTAGTTACCATAGAAGGGATCCAAAGTATCTACCACAATTGGCTTTCCCATGGCTTTTGCTAAAGAGAGAATAATCTCCTCAGTCCATAGCTCAGCAAATAAACCAGGAAAATTCACCCAAACCGTAGCTCGGGATGAACTTTGTTTCTCTGGATCAAACCATGGAAACCAATCTATAACTCTCAAAAACTGTTTATCAACCTTCCATACTCCTCCATGCCAAACTCTCTCTCTTTGTCTTCCTTAGTAGTCAGCTTAATAATGAAAAAACCTTTAGACAACGTTAAATATTATACCTTTCCTTCACCCAAACTCCATTGTTGTTCTAAGGTTTTCCTGACTTAAGCAAAATTCAACCCATTAAAATTCAAACGTCCAATTAAGCTTAAACTGATAGATATCACAACCCTTGTTGAAGAAAACATCCGGTATCTCTAAATCAGGTTCACCATCAATAATATTTAGGAAGTTTATTCAAATCAACTTCGGCGGTTCTTCTTCCTCTTACTTTTTCGGCAAAAGTAACACCACTTAACTGATTAACATGTTGAGAATAAGGTGATTCCCCCATTCCTAATCACCAAAGGTGATCAAGAACAGGAAAACCTAGGTTTTTTGACGTTATTTTTTGGTTTTTTTTCCTCCCAAAAAATTCGGACCTAGGAGAGAGAAAAACGAAAATTCGGAACAATCTTCTAACACCCTCAACAAGAATTCTTATGTGGAGGTTGTTGGATTTCACCATTAACACGCCCAATCAAATCAGTGGAAACTAAAATCCTTTGAAACTGATTCTTCCAAAGCAAATAATTCGACGAATCTAGTTTTATAGAGATAAAATTAGTAATGTTTGTAAACGGTAGAGTAAAGTTACCAGGTTGATCAGTACCAGCGGAAGCCATTGAATAAGATATTAAAGAATTGTTAGCCAAATTGCTAAAGATTCCTGTATTTCTTCGAAAATCTTGATTTTCTTGATGTTGATTGTTACCCAAATTGCTGTTGTTGAAGTTGTTATCTTTGAATTGATTCTCGTAATTACCCCTTCGAGTCTTTACCATCAACAAGAATGAAGAATTTCTCAAAAATCTTCAGAGAAAATTTTCAAGAACAAATTTGGAATTTGAAGTTTTTACAAAAATTTTGATTCCCTGAGCAAACAAGCTACTAATTTTTACTAAATGTTATGGAAGCTCTACTGAATTTGAACGTTTGATCACAAGATCGACCGATTGATACCATAAGAATGTTTGAGAAATTTATGAATTTCATTAATGATCAAAACAAACATTACAAGACCCAATTATTACAGTGGTATTTATAGTTAGCTGTAATAGAAACAGACATATAAGGTCTGACTCAGCTAACACGCTGACTCAAAACTGACTTAGACATATAACACACTGACTCACAACTGACTCAATTACACTTACACTATTAGATATGGATGTAGCAAGAAGAAGTTAAAGAAGGAAGGGAACGTGTATGGATGCAACAAACAACCTTATCCGATTTCTCCCGCCGCAACTTGCCTGGAGTGATCATTTAAATTTGCTCCCAGACAAGCTGATGTTTACTGCTTTTTTTGTTTTTGTTTTTGTTTTTGTTTTGAAGCATATGTAATGGCTGATTCCTAATTCTTTAGATTCATACCTACTGATTTAAACTCGAATCCGTGTTCTTGTTAGAATATTAAATCATGTTTCGTTCTCATCATGTGCTTTTTAAATGTCGTGTCTCCTATTACATCATTATTTGTATGCGTAGGAGAAATGGATAATGGACTTATCACGATGTGTTTTTGTAAAAATTATAGGCATAGAATTAAGGTATTAAGTCATAATTACTAGATAAGCTAAGTTTGTGATTCATTGGCTATCACATTTCACGTCCCTTGCTACCTAGCCTCCTTTAGCTTCAGGGGTTAATTTGCTTGTAATAATATGATGACATAAATCAGAAGTAACAAAAACAGGATCAACATTCACAAATCTTGACAAGTTTGAATCGTTTCTTCCTTAAAATATTTACAACAATGTAGGTGATTAATCAATAGACGCATAATCAGCATGAGACAGAAAATTCAGATTTGGTGCCTGGCAGTTTGTTACATTCCAAGTTGCAGATCTCTAAGGAACCCTTTTACATCCTATTCGGTTATTTGATTTTCACTTCATTTAACCAAAAATCATGGAAAGCAGAAAAACATAGTATATGGTACCATGAGTAGCTATTAAACTATGTTAGCTAGATAGGACATATTAAACCATGAAGAGAAATCTAGGATGTAAATGTAGCAGACTTACGGGCAGTAATACACCTTGGGATGTATCGCTTAAATTGTTGATGTCGCGAAGGTTTGTAAGACGAAAAGAATGTAGGATCTTCTTCATATGCGTCTGCGTAGTCTTCAAGAATAGATACAATTTCTTCAAAGTGTGGTCTTTTATTAGGATTACTTGCCCAACATCGCTTGATTAGGCTACTGAAAGCTATCGGGCAAGACGGATGCAGTGGTGGTCTTGCATTCTGCAGCAGATAAAGGTATTCGTTGATACCAGAAAATGAGGTAGAAATCTTCTGTAGAGGTACGTATATAGAATATTGAAAATGCAGAAAATGGTAAAGGTTGTAATTAAGTACCTTCTGGGAGACTGCAAAAGCAGCTTGTTCAGGAGTCATGTCGTGGAATGGTGTCAATGCTGTTAACAGCTCCCACAAGACTATACCGAAACTATAAACATCAACTTTCTTTGTATGATGTTCTTCGTTGATCATTTCTGGCGCCATCCAGCGATAAGTGCCTGTGAAACCTTTGCCACTTCCGCTCCCACATTGAGATTCTAAACAGGAGATCCCGAAATCAGCTACTTTGACACACATATCTTCGTCTAGCAACAAATTCTCTGACTTGAGATCTCTATGAAGTACTCCTTGTGAGTGAAGAAACAACATTCCATGTGCTATGTCGAGGGAAAGTTTTAGGACTATGTCTAATGGTACTGAATGAGGTTCATGCTGGTGAAGGTATTTTTTCAGGGATCCCCCTGCCAGATACTCGGTGATTATACAAAAGACAGGAGGCTTCTTACATGCTCCTACGAACTGAACAGTAAAAAAAAAAGAAAAACACACCCAAATTCAAAAACAAAAGCTTGGTATAACACAAGAGTTTCAGTTCAATATTTGGCAGCATCTGATAGCCAATGTTCCATGACAAAAATAAAGTTATTGTGAGCATAGGTCAATACATATATAAGAGACTATCTTTAGGAGTAATTCAAAATGCTAGACAAGAGTGATTTATTGGAGATGCCTGAAAAGCCTTAAAATGACCGACTAGATCGCATCTTACAAAAAAAAAAAAAAAAAGGGGTTTATAATTTCCAAATAACTGTGTATTAGATTTAAAATTAACATAAAGTTTCAAGGATTCAAATTCATTATAAGATTCTTAACATTTAGACTCATCAGTTTAAAAGACTGGCAGTAAACTCTGATACTATTCTATCTGCACGCTTCCTGCCTACCAGTTCAAGGCTTTATAGCTACAGTACTAGAGTTGACATGAAAGTATAATAGAGTAATCATCAATGAGGAGCAAAACAGAATTTTCTTTCTGCCAACCAGTTCAACCTAGTAAACAACATCAACATCTAGAACCAGATAAAGGGCTAAGGCTGCTAAACATGCAGAACCTACTAGTCTCCCATACCAACGTGCTAAGAATAACAGTTGTTGAATCCTATGAACCAAACTTTCTTTGGGAACCCACTTGCAAAAATAAGGATTATCCAATTATCCAATTCTTCCCCTCACTGCCGGGGGCAACAAGTAAGCCAAACTTTTTGAATCAAGTGACACTAAAAAATACATGCTAGACTCCATGTGGACCTAACTCCTTTCAAGGCCGGCTAACTGTAAAAGGGTTATAATCCAGATTGCCCGGGCGCCATTTGAAAATATTCTGATTCAGGAACTTAAACTTATACTGGCTAGATGCAGTAATCAAGTACTACAACATATGATTAGTAAAAGTTCATAGACAAGATTAATGAAAAATGAAGAGAAGGGATTACCATAATGATATTAGGATGATGCGAAAGCCGAAAAAGCAAAGCAACTTCAGAATTAAATTGTTTCTCTACTAGAGAAGCTAAATGTTCATCTTCTTCAGGTTGACTGATCATTTTAATAGCAACATCTCTCTGTTTATAAATCCCTCTATAAATCCTACTATGTCTCCCTGATGCAAATTTCTGGCCTATGAATAATTTAGACATATCAGCGCTCCATTCTTCTTCTCCTTCTGCTCCTTTGATTTCTCCACCTGATGATACTAAATACTTGGACCATGATACTGCTCTTTTGTATTCACCTAGTGACAATCTCCTTGCAGCTCTGCTGGCACCATTGCTGCTGTTACTACTTGTGTTTATCTGCTTAAACCAATTCAAACTCTTCATTAATCTTCTCTTTCTTAAAAACACCCTCTTACAAAGTCTTCAATACCTCACTAATTAAGCAAAAACGAGTTAAATCACTAATACACAAATACCATTCTTCTTTCTTAATGAACACTTAGTACTAGGAGTGCATGAAAAGTCTTACTTTTTTTTTTCTTTTTGTTTTTAAGAGATGAGAAATTTCTAAGAAGATGGCAATGATAGTGATGATGAGACTAGAGAGTAGGAGGAGTGTGTGTCTGTGTTCGGTTGTTGGTGAAGCTTTTCTAGTGCAGTAAAAGCATTTGTTGTTTTAAGAGAGAAAATTGGCAGTTTCTTTTGATTTCTCTGTCTGGAAAGGAAAATGTAACGTGGGAAATCCACGATGAGGAGACAAACCGGGTACCCAAATATTAAATACACTTTTGGTATAGTTTCACCCTTTGGATGCACTTTTTATTGTACGAGTATGAATTGCCATTTTCCCCTCAATATTCACATTTATGAGATGGTCAATGACATACTCCTCGAAATGCCATGAAGTGAACTGGAAAGTATATATTGCGCAGGGAAAACCTACCTATTGTTAGTAACCATTGGGAAGGCCGGAAGGCCATATAAGTGTTATAACTGGCTTTTTGCAAATATGCGCAAGACTTCGAACCTTCACTAACATGGTTTCTCTACACTGCACAGAGAAAAGGGCTGGGCACTTTTAAGGCGAAAGGGTAGTTTTGAAATAGAAAACAAACAGTGGAGCATTTGTACTGCGGGTTGATTTGGATAAATGGGACCCACATAACATGAGATATCCGTGGGCGTGTCGGATCAGCCGTAGGTTATTCCGTATACGGTCTGTGACTTACTATTCCCGATAAGCTCCCACTGTGGCCTTTTTCTGTTTTAAATATAGACTACTGAGACTAGGACTGGATATTTCTACCCTATAGGCAGAATGCTCACCGTCTGGAGTAGGGGTCTCATTTTCGAAGGAACTATTTGTGTTCCTTGTGCAATTTAATGTGTAGAGAAATTTCTAACTCATGGCATGGCATGGCAGAAGGTAGAGTTGCTATGTTGTTTGTTCTTAGAAAGTGAATTCACTAACTGCTGGATTGTCCAAGGTTTGTTGATAAGATAGCCTCTGGTTTGCTAACGAAACTTGCAATAATCAAATTGAGCAAAGAAAAGTCACCTTCACATGGGATATGATAACAGTTATAGAGGAGTGTGACACCACCTGGCTCTCAGAAATATCAAGATTTCCCAACGACAAATGGTTTAGAAAGAGTAGAAAAATGGGGTGTAACTAGTAAAAACATGGTTGCAACAAAAAGGCCAGCTACTAAAAATAGCGACGTGTACAGATAGTACAGATACGTACTAAAACACACAGCACAGAACATGAAAGAAATAGAGAGAAAAGGGACCACCGTTGCTAAAGGTCAGTGAATATGAGATACAGTGATAGTACTAGTAGAGCCAAAGAAGATCATGTTGTCCACTCCACACAGATGATGGAGTAAATGATGCTGCAGCATTATGCAAGTTAATGCCTGTCATTAGGCGCTATAAGCTGGATATATAAGATCTAAAATGTAATCAATTTGGCTTGATATCTAGTCATTTTGTCTGCATAAACGAATTGACAAAATTGGTAAGAATGGTCCCCTAGTGGTCGAATATTTGTCATTATCTCTTTTAATCTCAAATGGGTGATGTCATTTATTGTTGGGGATCAATTTGATAAAAAAAGATACGCTAAGCCTTTATTCATTCGCAATTTGGCATCGACGTGATAATCTAATCTCCCAATCTTATTTGCACATTTTCCACTCTCTCTCCTCTCTAGAGCTCCTTCTCAAAATCAAAAAAAAAAACTCTCACCACCATTAACCCTTACTGCTCAGATCTAGTCCATTTTGGGCTAGATCTGAGCAGATTTCTTCCATTTTGTTGTTAATTAGTAGTTTAGATTAAGTTTGATTTAGTTTTTTGCTTCAATCTCCATTGTTTTTAGGAGATTTCATGGTGTTTTTGTGGGTTTTTTGCCCTTTTTGTTTATGTATTCTCATTTATGGAGATTCTTTATATGCTCTCATGGCATTTCTTTGTGATTTTAGTGGAGATTTTAAGTGGAAGTTCAAGTATAATGATCAAGATTCAAGATTTGGGGCATATTACTCTCCTTTCATGAGAGCATCTCTTTCTATAGAAGAAAATACTCTATCAAAATGGTTGGATTATAATCCAAAAACCATTCCTTCAATCTTTGGGTTGTTTGGTACTCTTGTTGGTGTTTCGTTACTTCTCTTCACGAAATGCTCTTTGTTAGTACCTTTTTATTGCAATTTGATCTTTGATCTTGATGTTCTTGAAATCCATGTAATCTCTATTTTATCATGAATGAAATTTTATGAGATTTATCAAAAAAAAAAAAAAAAAAAATTATTATTTGCACATGGACGTACAAAAAGGTACTGTCAAGTTGGTTTGAGTCACTGTACTAATTTTATCTGAAATCAGTCCAATTGGTTGAACACAGAATTTGGTTTGGATTCTAACCTAATTTGCTACTATTTTTGATTAGTTCATAAAATGACAAACTAGGTTCAAAGAATCGTATAGCTTAAATTCTATCATATTAGACTTAGAGCACCCAGCAGACGAAAAAGATGAATTACAAGCACAAATAACCTGACCCGTGTTCTATTTACCATTACGTACCCAGTTAACTCCAATTCTAGCATCATACACTTGAGAGCACCCAACAAACGAAACATATGAATTCCAAGCAGTAATAACATGACTCGTGTGTGAACAAAAAAACCTAGTGTGCGACAGATCGATGGCTCACAACCATTGAAGGTTGATCACTACCCTAGTATTACCCTGTAGGCAAGTGGCTAGCAAATGTAGCTTCATTAGTCCGACAAGGAAGCGACATTAAGCTAAGACAAGGAAGGC
>JAJJMA010327256.1:0-10046 GCA_023529015.1 Papaver nudicaule
TGTTTTTGGATTGAAGCCCCAAATAAAAATCTGCATCCCAAAAACAGCACATCAATTCTATGGTATAGAAAGAAACAGTAGGAAAGGGGGTGAGAGATCAATAGTTGTGAGAGATTAATTAGATGATGAGAAATAGATAGAGAAAGGGAGAGCACTATAAGAGAGGGTGCAGTCCATTACCAGTGGAAGGAAAAATAGTACCGGTTTTATGAAGAATTTGAGAGCAACATATAGTAGAGAGATAGAGATTAAATGAGTGTTGGAGAAAAGATGATGCAAGTTGGTGCTAATTGGGTCATCTGTTGTTTTTAAGGTATTTAATTTAATTTCATAATCATTTTCTTATTCATTATAGATTGATATTTAGTGTGGTTACCATGTGCCGTCTTTAGGAGTGAAATCAACTAGATGACCGCTGCCACGGTGGATAGCCCGACCGAAAACATCGACGAAAGAACAAAGAATTTGTAAAACAAAAAAAAAATGTAAGCAAAATAGATGATCAGAGGCAAATTTGTAAAACAAAATTTGTATTAAGTTGAAAATGTTCGGAATTTTTCTGACAGTTTTATGTATAATACAATTTCTGGCGGAAAATTAACCTAAAACGCGACTCAAATCTCATAAATCTCTTTGCAATTCTTGACAAAAATGAAAATTGATTAATAGAGGTGAAGATTTATTGAGGCCTAATGATCTTTTAGGCAAAAACTTTAAAATTGATATTGATGTTAATACTCATTGCATAGATAATTTAAAGAGCTTTCTAAATATATAAATTTTGCGAAAATCCGACGTGTATTTTAAAAGATACTAATGTTTTAAAATTACTAAAAGTTATGTACAGTTTTACCCCTCAACAAATAAAAGACTACTTAGTCATCTCCCCCTTTTTAATGCAAATACCCCAATCTCAAAAGTTCACTCTTCATAACCGTTGGATCTTCCAACTTTCACTTCCAACCGCAGGATCCAAAGAATATTTGAAAAAGATTCCCACGTCATTTTTTCGTCGTTGGAAATGACTAAGCTACCCCTCCGCATTTTCGGTAAATATTAAAATCACCAGAGGCAAATATGTAACTCGCCCTTTCTTCTCATTCTTTTCTTTCTCTAGATTCCTTCTTCTGCCTCTATTCTATCACAAACCAGACATCCATTGTCTCCAATCTCCATTAACATTTCCTTACCTCAACTTTGGCTCAATTTCTATCGATTAATGATGAAGACGATGATTTGAATCCATCGATTTACTTATAACCATGAGGATAGTGTTGATTACACCAGAATTGAAACGTCGCCGACGAAGTTGGTGGTTAGAATCAGACCTAATTCAACTGATGATGATAATTGGCCGACTGCTTCAGATCGTTTCCTCCAGTTCGGTTATCAACTCAGTGAGTTAATGAGTTAATGAGTCTTACCCTTTCTCATATATACAGTGCTCATTCCTATCGATTTCATTGCAATCCCATCTATTTCTTCCAATTTCTCCCAAACACAACGGTTAACCATTACTTAAAAAACAACAATTGGAAGAAACCATTCCATCAAAAACCCCAAACCCAACTAATATACCCGAATTATCTGCTTCATCTTGAGTCATCTATCTTAAAAATCCCAGCATCTCAGCATCTGCCATTGATTATGATCCATACTTGACCATATTGTAGTCGATGTATTTTACGAGATTAGTTCGTTTTCTTTTCTTCTGATGATTCCTTGAATGAATTCAACAACATAACTTGCAAACAAACAACAAATCCGGATTTTTTTTCTTTCTTTCAAATCTTCCGAGCAACTTTAACTTTTCAGATAGAGATTCAAGGGTTAATTAAAAGAAACAAGAGATAACTGTTTGACTTTTTAGAACGAAAGAAGCAGAAAAAAAATGGAAGCCGCAACAACAGTAGAACTAGGCAACTAGCAAGGTCTAATTAAACTGTACTGTTTTGTTCCAAAAAAATAGAATAAACTGTACTGTTATTATACATGCAATTACACGTGTAGCAATTAACTTTAGGTGGACAGTAGGATATTTGACACGTTTGCTTGATTTGTACCAAAGATACATGTACTTCAGTACTTCTATCTCCAAATACTCACACGTGCATAACTATATATGTATGAAAATATTTTCCTCAACTTTGTTACAGTTATATAAACAACCTGGCGTCATTTGGCCATACTTAAAATTCATTTGGCCATACTACATAGAGCTACCGAGTGGTGTTAAATAATCTATATAATCGGTAGCTGTTTTGAATTACACTAATCGGTAGCTGTTTTGAAGTATGGATAACTTTTTTTTTTGGGTATGCCCAAATGATATCAGGATAAACAAGTATTTCAAAGTTTTTATTTTATGGTCAGTTATCGAGTGACCGTTGTTTACTTTTGAGTGATTGGCAATGGAAAGTATGGTGAGTGTACGTTTGGTTCATGGTTGTCCCATGAAGCCTTTGGGTAACAAATTGGGTTATGTGAACAAATGACAACATTAATAGCTCATTAAGTGTATGATACAAAACATGAAAAATTGTGAGCCTACTTTTTTTTTTTTTTTGAAAGATAGAACAGCATATATTAACTGAGAAGCATTACACAGATTAGTACAACAATTGGTATGATGTATCCAAAAACAAAGCTAACTACATCAAAACCAACTAACATATAGCATCGCATGCTCCTAGTAGTTACAAGTGTCGAAGAGGAAGTCATGTGAGATAGACCAGAGCGAATCCATGAGGTAAAGAGCCAGATGACCAGGAAACCAAACCACTGAAACGTTGCCAAGCTCACGAAGATGATGGCAACCGGCCATTTAAAGAAATGACCAGGCAAGATTGAAATACAGACTAAGGAACATCTGTAGCTTCTTTTAAGGCAAAAAAGAATAACCCCGTACTGAAGAAACCAAACTCCGTCATCATCCAGCCAGAACTCCAAGAGATTGTCAATAGTCAACGAGTGACTTCGAAGAACCAAAATGTCATTTAGGACACTGTAACTGCTGCAAGTGAAACCAACTAGCCTAAAAACAAGAAGATAAAAACTACTAAAACATAAAGTACTAAGGACCCATGAAATAAGACCCAGAAAAGTCATAGTCCAGACAGAAACCGGGTGGAACAGGTGATGAGGCCACCAAAGGTGGGTGTCGAAACTGACACGTGCAAAAGGATCATCCAAGGTTGGAGAATCAAGCTGATACACGGTAACGAGACAAAAGGTGGCAACTAGACACAGCGAATCCGTCAAATCCGGTTCAGTGAACCATGACGAGTCAAGAAATAGGGTCGGTAGAACCAGACCTCGGAACAAAGAAAACAAATACAACCCCCCAACGAAAAGGCACCTCGTAAGGAATAAGTAATATACCAGGGAAGTCAGTCTGAAGGTGAAACCAGTGTTGCTGCTGCGCCAGAGCTTGTGAGATATGTTTAGTTAAATGGAAGGCATGTATAAGGAATCTGAAATCAAAGTTTTGATGTAGATATGTGTTGGTAATATACGGCTTATCAGTTAGTGATTTATATGCTCAAGTATGGGATTCGTTCATTGATGATAGAAAACGGTAAGTACTATCTGTCTATGTTATTTGGCTCTAATAAGGGTTCAGATACTATGTTGTGTGTGTAGTCTTCCATTTTGTCTGTAATGATAGGCAAAGAAATACGACACAAAATAATAATGTCTATAGACAATTATTTAAAGTTATCCATAAAAAAAAAAAAATCTATTTAAAGTTTGACCCATGCTTGAGATATAACTTTTTTTTTTCGTGGAACTGAAAGCATGTTTTTTTTATACTACCTTTATCTTTACATGGCCTTTTGGAGAGCAATGCTGGTAACAACTCCAGTTTTCACCCACGTTGAAGTCCATGAATTATTGAGAATGAAAGAGAAAGGCAATCCCAACACGAACCAAATGACGATGTTTTGTTTTAGCATGTAATTTTTTCGAAATTGAAAAAAATGCGAATATAAAAGAATTTTATTTGCCGACGTGCAACACACGTGCACTCGACTTGTTTCCTTTAAAACAATATATTAATTATTTGTCCTTCCTCTTCGGTTTATTTACGCTATTTACCTTTGTAGGATTTTAAAATAGAGGATAACTTAGTAATTTAGGGGGTCTCCTACCAAAATCTTTTTTATCAAATTGACCAATTTTGTTACTCTACATTTTACAAAAAAGTGGTCATAAAAGGGACTCCCTCCCTACGGGCCCTTCGGGCCCTCCGGTCGGTCGGCCCAAATATTATACTATATATATACTATATGTGATTATATAAGACTAAATATTCAAAAATTGCAAATATTTCTTTTTAGGCGGTGTGAACTTATTTGTTGTATGTCATTTGCAATAGAAAAAAACAATTTTGATTTTTTTTTTTTTTTTTTAACAATGGGGTACAATTTTGATTTGTTGATCCCGTTTTAGTGCACCAGGGTAGCCAATGTTACTTTATATTTGCAAACGAAAGAGAAGAACTACACGGAATGCCATTTTATTAGGGACTTGGCTTTACTTTGGAATAATCGACAAATGTTTTTCCTTAAGAAAAAAGGGGTAATTTTGTCTACACCCCCCAAAAAATAAAACATTATTTATAACCCCCCATTAAAACATTATTTACCTTTCACAGACTTAACGCAACTCAGCCTTAAAGAAGAACGAGTCAGAACGTCCGTTGCTTGTTTGAGAACACAAATTGATTTTCCATCGTTAATGGCGCTCCACTGCTTCAGTTTTTCTTCTGATTGCCCTCCTTCAAGAATCTAAGCACTAATTTCGTCGATGAAAATTCATATGGTCAAGGTATTGTTGGTGGTGATCAAATATCACAAGAAGAAGAGTATGTATAAAAGCCTAATAAGCTAGCATACACACACAAAAATTTCCATCGATGGGTTTTGTGGGCTGATGGGTTTTTGTGCAGGTAAGATTGGGGTTTGTTTGTATAGTCTTGTAAGTGTATGGATGCTTGTATAGAACTTATTTTATAGGTATGAATTGTTAAAGATTAAAGGCTACTGTAGGTATAATTCGTATGAATTGTTTGATATTGATCTCAAAAGGAATTGGGTTCTTGTACAGGTAATCTTGTAAGTGGGCTAAAAATTCCGCTTCCAACCGAATAACCTTCGATGTAGATCTCAAATGTTTAAGTTGATGTAATCCTGTACGATAACTAAGGGTATGGTATGGAGTGCTTGTAAAATGTTTGGAGAAATGACTTAAAAAGATCTTGCCTTCCTTTGTTTTTGGATGTGAATACAGTGATTTAGATAAGGAAATGGTTATGATTTCATAAGGAGGAAATAGATTCTTGATGTATTAATTTGTTTTTTTATTTTTTTTTTGGTATTTGGAAAAAATTGATAAAGAAATTGATCGATTGCATAGATCTATTGTATTATTTGAAGATTTTTTAACTGTTCAACTGTTTGTTTATTGTTTCTGATTAAAATTGATGATCAATTTGGTGGTGGATGTGACGGCGGTGTTGTTTATGGTGATGGCGTACTGATGGTGTTGGTGATGGCGGTGGTGGTTGTATTGGTGGTCTGATAATGGAGGTCTGATAATAGTGGTGAGTGATTTTGGTGGAAGAAGAACGAAGGGAGTAGTTTGAAAAACACAAATGAGATTTGCGAGATTTGAACTCGCAACCTCTGGGTCGATTTTGAGAGTTTTGACAAAAATACCCTCAACAATTTAATTTATTAGCCGTTTTTTTGATTTTTTACTTTCCAAATCTATTCTTCATATTTTGGCTTATCTACAAACATGTCTAAAGGAAATTGAAAAACAGGGAGGGGCATTTACGTCATTTCCTCTCGGACGATGGAAAAAAAGGAGAGGACGAAACCTCGCTTCGCTCGGCCAGTCCAATAATTGCCTTATAGATGAAAATTAAGGAAAATCAAGTTATGGTGACTTGTAATTGAGATCATTTGAATCTATCTGTATACAGTCGATATATACAGACTGTAGTGTTTTTGCATATATTTAGGGTCATCATTTTAAAATCTATGTATGTATATGTCCTTTGCATCACCATGAAATGCACTTGGGCCGTATGGTTGCAGTGTTATCAAGTAGCAATTAGTTATTAATTAAAGAACGATATTAAGGAAGTAGATGAACATGAACTGTTTGATAACAAGGCAAATGAGTTTGTAGAAATGAACTAGAAGTCTAGAACCCAGATCAATGACCACTGACTTCATGAATGAATTAGCCGAGTAGACCAACTCCCACAATTAGAATATTTGGAATTAGATATTTTTGGTAGCATGGTTAATTATTTAGATAATAGGAACAATTATTGGTCTGTGTATATGCATATAGATATTATTGATTGTTCTTTAAAAATTAATTAGATGACGATGACTACTATTTTTAGTGCATTCTTAGAATTTACTAGGCCGGCGCTCAACCTTTTCGCTTATTTTTTGTTGTACTATATTTTACTAAAATTGAGAAAAATGAATAAATCATACATTACATATTGTGTTGTGATTGCAACCTTATAAAAAATCATTTTTATTATGTCAAAAGTGCAATCCAGGTGATTTAAAAAATTCAAGCATTATTCCATACCCATTGAAATGTTTTAAACCTCTGTCTTGCACAATATACCGATGCATACCTTGATTGAAATGAGACCATCCATTTTGGTACCACCATCCGAAAAAGATGTTTATTTAAATAGGACACAGTGATTATGACATGGTTTTTTTTTTTTTTTTTTTTTTTTAAATGGATAAATTTGCATTTTCAATTCAATTCCCCTTTTATTACCGTACATTAGTATAAGAAAGTGGAAGCACATATATTTTTATAGAAGGATGCAGGCTCAAGTAACGTGTGCTAGGTAGTCATGTAAAATTCCTTGAAACGAAGGGTATCTCTGTCATTTTGACAGATTCTCTTATCCATTCTTTCTCTCGCAGCTTCTTTTCCAACTGTTGCACTATTCTTTCACCGTCATTTCCACAAAACCATCTCATAAATTTATGAGATTGATCAATTTTTCGTGATAACCAATTTCCCCTAATCCCAGTCTCTTCTGTTAAACCATCATTTCATTTTTTCCATTATCTTCTCAAATTTCCCCTAAATCTAATTCTGTAACTTTTATTCGCCCACAAATTTCCAAATTTTTTTTCTTAATTTCATCGCAAAACTGCACCCGTTATGGTCGCGAATCAATTTTTTTTTTTTTTTGATAACATGCGAATCAAGATTGAAGGTGACCTTTCACATACAGATGAATCATCTTGGGGTTTAATGACATACGATGGTGAGATGTGATGATGATTTTCGTTAGGTACGATTGTTGGATCTGTAAGGTATAATTGTTGTGAAATGCGATTATTTTCTTTATTGATTTTGCATTTGATTGTTTGATATTCGTGTTGGTTTGCTTATTGAGTCAAAAGTTTATTTGCCGACGGTAAGGTTAACATGAACAAAAAAACCATGCTTTCTTTGCCGACCGGTAAATTAATTCCTATTATCATATAGCCTTCGGCCGGGCCGCAACCTCCACGGTTATCATGTGTTGTATGTTATTTTTAACCCTACAGAAGAAAATGCTTTGATGATTCATAATGCATAAGTAGTAACAATCCAATCTGAAATTGACTGACCCTGAACTCATACTGTAATTAAAACACTCCCCAGTGCATATCAGTAGATAGTGCTTTGTTGTTCGTCAAAGTGACTAATGTACGTGTTAAATGGTTCCAGGTTGTATTTCACGCAATTGTTGTTCGTTGTTTTAAGTTGCATTTGACATTAACTCGACTTCTGGAATGTGGTATGAATTTGCAGTTGTAATCATACTCCAAAGTAGTGGCCCACTGGAGTGAGTAAACTCCATCGCCAAATCAGCTCTAGGTGTGCCACCAGGATCATTGCCTCTACAACCTCAAGCACCACCAGCTCAAGGAAATCCATTAAGTGGTTTTGCTAACCCGCCAAGAGGTTTACACCTACATGAAGTGAACAGATTGGTTATATCCTTTGGTAGAAAGATGGAAATGTACACGAAGCTCGCTAATATGGTTTTGAACACCGAGTCTCCTGTTGCGGTTCAGGTATTTTGATTTCAAAGAATTTGTATTTATTTTAACCAAATATTGGATACTTTATTCTTCCTGTCTTCAGTCTTGCAGCGTGTTTAGGTTGTGTAGTGATGAAAGAATTTTCTAAATGTGGGTTTGGGTTATAGAAAATAACTACCAAAATACACTAAAAGCTATTGGGTCATCCTAAGTTCTAGCTCTGATATTGTTTTGAAACTAATAACCTGCCATCATATGATAAAATAAACACTAAATTTGTGCAACAAATCTACTTAATCGTATGCATGGGCTTTTGAAGAAGAACAGGGACTCAACTCTAAATGTTCTGAGCATTTCTTTCCTTTTTTTTTGTAGGTACAGAAATCAAAGGACTACTATTAAGCCTGACTTTGCTCTTTGATTCAGGTACTGTTTTGCCCTTCGGTTAATTATCTCTTTAAAGTAGCGAAATTGCAGGATAGAAGATATACACGAAACAAAATAGAATTCACATTGCATAACTTCTGACAAATGTTAGTTAACTAAGCCCAAACTGAATAAAAAGTAATCATGAATGTTGAATAATTTACAATAGGACTTCTGGATAGACAATGTTAGTTGTCTCTAGATTATCCATTCCATTTTCCAGTAGTACTGTTATTCTATTCGCCGCAGTGCACCTAGATAGAGCAACATACAGTTGCCCATGGCTGAACACAGGGGTACGTAAATCTATTCCTACATAATCTACAGACTGACCCTGCGATTTATTGATCGTCATTGCGTAAGCCAGTCGAACGGGGAACTGACGCCTGGTCATGTTCACATTTAGTTCTGACACCGATGGTTGAAATGAGATTCTTGGTAGCATAACCTTTTTACCTGCTTTATGTCCTGTCAAAATTCTAGCCTGGATCACATGTTTACGACATTCAGTAACCAATAGCCTAGTACCATTGCAAAGTCCCTTTGAAGGAGCAAGATTCCTCATAAGAATAATCGGAACCAATCTTTAGATCTAGCTTGAATGGAGGCATCCCCGGCGGATTTAGATTCTGAAGAAATTCATTAGAATAATTTGGTATTCTTCCGCTTTCATCTGGATTTATTTTATCTGCGGCTAAATACGTGAATGTCTTTCCTTGTAAAATATTCAACGCTTTTGTGTTAATCTTATCAACATCATCATTTCGTGCTGAGAGAATGATTCTCTCTTTAAGTTTTTCTGGTGGAACATCTTTAGATGTTCCCAACCATGGATACAATTTGGATATCAGCTCTTCTACGTTTCCACATGTTTGCACCGATGACGGCAGCACCACCTTCTCTTCTTGATTTGTTCCAACCTAATAAATTTGTTCAAATGAATTTAAATACAGAGTTTGTATTATTATTTACTTGATAGGATTGAAATTTAAAAGAATATTACCTCGAGCAAGAACTTGGCGAAGTCTATGTTTTCCGGCTGGCATCGATCAAGACGCATGTTCTGGTCAAGCGTTAGTACGGTTATGTTATCCCACAGTGAAGATTTTCTTACACATGCTCCAACAACTTCTGCACGACCTCCATTTGGTATAACGGGCAAAGTTTGTCGGAAGTCTCCTCCCATAACAACAGTGACACCACCAAAGGGCAACTTGTTTTCAAATATGTCTTGGAGTGTTCTATTGACTGCCTCTATACAAAATTTGTGCTGCATTGGCAGTTCATCCCATATAATCAACTTTGTTTTTTTAAAAAATTTAGCTTCTTTCTTTTGTTTTGGGATTGAACACACACTGTTTTCTTTTATCTCTACGGGGATCTTGAACGTTGAATGTGCAGTTCTGCCCCCTGCCAATAATAGTGAAGCAATGCCTGATGAGGCAACAGCTATTATTATATCTCCATTCAACCGACAACTTGCTGTTATTGTATTATACAGGAATGTCTTGCCCGTTCCCGCACAACCGTTTA
>JAJJMA010327278.1:0-27876 GCA_023529015.1 Papaver nudicaule
AATGTCATCATCTTCCTTTAATAGGTTCATTCTAGTTTTCACACTCAACCCACATACTAGATGAGTACTCCATGGCCGAACAGAGGTTGAAAATCATGGTTTGAATAATAGCCACGGGTGTATGTATTGTATCCTCACCATCTTTCACCTCTATTTCCTTATATATGAATGTTTCATCATGCATTGTTTTAATCCTAAAATGGTCTACCAATTCATCATCAAGAAATTTGTGTCTCTAAATGTTAAATGATTGTGATAGCCAATAACTTCGTCGGATGCGCTGTTTTTGGCACTTCACGTTTTTTGTTGGCACTTCAAAACAATAAAATCATCCAAATGTAGTTATAAGGGATGTCTAAATAGGTATGAAAAGTTTAAGTTACCCTTACAGATTAAAATACCCCTAAATCTTAACTAATAACCCTAGTTTTAACCCTAATCCTAAAACAAAAACTAAAACTAATTAACCTTATCCTCTACCCATATATCCCTCCTTCTCCTTCTCCTAAAAAAAAAACCAGTTTTACACCCGTGAGATTGAGGCGTCCACTGATTTGGCCGCAAAACCAAGCGGTAAAACAAAAACTCAGTGGACGCCTCAATCTCACAGGTGTAAATCTGGTTTTTGTTTCAGGAGAATAAGGTTAACGCCCCATTTTTTCACGCCCCAATTCATTTTTTTACGCCCCCAATTTTTTGTTTTATGCCCCAATTATAAAGGGTAAAACTGTCTGTTTTATAAGGGGTTTTTGGTTTTGGGTTTTGATGACCCTATTTTGTCACCATTTGCAGCGCCAACAAAATGTCTGTTGTGCCAAAAACAGCGCATTTTAAATTGTTTAATGGATCGAAAACTTGGGCCCAAATTTACTTGGGCTATTTTACTGGTTCGGTTTGGCATGGTTTCGTCTTGCCATTTTTCTTGTTCAGACTCACTTGTGGTACAATGGCTTGTTAAGCCTGCCAGACACTTGTCGTTGCAGATTTTCAGTTGCCAATGAGCGAACTGGCAAGGGGTGCTTACTCGTATTAGGAAGTCAGAGTGTGAAGTTTATATACAATACAATTTGAAAAATGTTTTGAGATTTTGTTTTGAGGACAGTGGCAATGAGATTTCCCTCAAGTACAGAGTTTAACTGTTTTGATTTTCTCCAAGTACTTGCACAGCTAGAAACAAGAAGTGCTACTCAACTTCTGGATGCTTGGCGCCAAGGTTTGAATCCCTTATCATTTTGCTAAGAAGCTTGCTATAATTAGGGTGTCCAAGGTAGTATGTCTACACTCTATAACGATGTCCACTGTCCAGTAGTGTATTCCTCTCTCTGTGTCAATTTGCATTCACAACTCCAGGGATATATCATCTTGTTACTCATTGGAATTGCTTTGTCTAACAGCTATAATTGCAAGCAGTTGATCTTTTTTTAATGCCTGAAATCCACGGATAATCCGCAACCAAACCGTATAATCTGCTAATCTGCGGTGTCAAATCCGCGGGTGATTGGGCCGGACACGGTTTGATTTTCCAATCTGCACCATTTGACGGTTTGGATGCGGGTGACCCATAATCCGCATCCGTCCGTCTGTTGTACATCCCTAACTATAATACCCTTTAGAGCAAATGTCTAAGTTATCCCTAGATTACTGAGTGAAATTACCAGATTACCCTTTGATGGGTGTCAAACCAGCAAATTAATTCAATATTATATTTCCCACAAATACTAACAAGCAGCATAGCGGTAGTAGAGATCGTTCCCACAGAGAGTATGGAATTGTTACTTGTTCTTCACTTCTTGTGTAACCATAGGGGGTTGAGTTGATAAAGTAAAATAAAGAAAAATAAAAAGAAAGAAATAGAGGGAGAAATTATTGATCAAGGGGTTCATCTTCCATCACCAAACAAATTCCTTAATCGATCAGAACCAATGTCCAATCCTTCTTGTACCAATAGCCCTAGAGTACCTCATCGCAAGTATACTCCGGTAAATTCCTTATGTCATCACATACCATAACGATGAATTATGTGAATACTACCCAGAGAACAACTTAATACTGTTAGGGCATTCTCCGGTCAAACCCACTAGCGTTGGTATGTCAAGCTGGTTGTCAGTTTTAAGTGTCAAAACACAATTCTTGATTTAGCCTACTAGAGTTTAGATTTCGGAATTAGGATATAGACTAAGTAGTAGAGACCTTGAAGACGAAGACTGTGAAGACAAAGAAGACATCATTTATTCTTCATCGACAAAAGGTTAGTAGGAGTTATGACTTTTATGGAAATCCTTCTATTCTACTTTCTCTATCTTTCGAAATAGTCGTCTACTTTAGTAGAGATACTAATAGCGATTGAGATCGTGTTTTTGTCTACATGACCATGTGTTATGTTGGTATTTGTTCCCACGAATACTAAGTTTACAAGAATACATGAGATAGATTCGATACCATTTGTCCATTGCAATGGTTTGCTTGCAAATCACTTGTTGGATATGGATGAATCTAAAGGAGTACTCTTGAGCAAGAGTACAGTGGATTATAGCTAAGGGCGTCTAACACGTCTAAGTACTGGTCCAGCCCAGAACTTAGTCTATACCCTAATATGAATAACCACGGTTCACGAACCGTTCGTGAACAATGACTTACACTAAAATGGGCTTAGGGGACAGTTTAAAACTGTCACCAAAATAATTATATGACAGTTTAAAAATTTTTATGGCATGTCACATAAGCCCCTGTCACGAAAGATCTTATAAAAACTGTCACCGAATCATGCCAATAAGGTAACAGTTTCTTTATGAAATTGTCATTGTTGAAACTCAACCATAACATTTATTAAAGGTAACTGTCATTTGAGAATAATTATTTTTTCTAAAGTGACGGTATTCATCACAAAACTGTCATCGTTGACAAGTTACATGACATTTTCTAAACAAAACTGTCATCGTTGACAAGTTACATGACATTTTATAAACAAAACTGTCATCATAAAACACCCTTTAAGGTGACGATTATTACAATAACAGTAAGTTCAGATGACAGTTTTTGTTGCTATGATAACAATGCCTTACGGAGATATATAATAATCAATACCAAAATAACATTAATTATTGAATGAACTTCCAGTTGACATTAAGTGAATTAATTTACAATAAGTATTATGCAGAACTAGAATAAGTTAACTGCAAGTTGATGTATGACATGATTCAATAGACTTCACATAAGAGTATTGGTACTGACTTATAAAAAAAATAAGAATTGTAAACCATGTCCATTTCCCTTCAAGTTGATCAAGCTGATCCAAATCTACTCCCCAGATGTTTCATTTCGATAGCACTCCTGCAATATCATGACACGAACTGTAAAGTAAGTATTTGGGAGAAAACGTTGTTAATTTACTTCAAACAGAATCCAAGATAATAATACAAACAAATGCAATCATCAAATGTCAAAAACCTAGCTACTACAATACTTTTCAGCAGCAAATCTCATACCTGGCAATCTATGCATTTCCCAACACCAACAAAATGTTGTGCCTATCCACCAACAATGACCCAATAAGCTTCATTGCGCGAAAGAAAGGATGCAAAGATATTCTGCCAAAAATAGTAGTAGAAATTGATAGAATAGCCCCATTATTTATTTCACTAGTTGGGATGTCTTAGTCCCAGATGTCTTGGCAAGTTTCCAAGCTCACCTATGTTCTGCAAGAAAAAAATAAAGTTGCACATGATAATTTAATTCAATAATGAAACAAAGTTTTGAAATCCAATAAGAAGCAGCTTACCTGTGAAGCTGTGGAGTACTTAATGTTTTCGATAAAGGAAGCAACTTACCTGTGAAGCTTTCAAACAACCTTTCTCCAACAATTGTGACTTAGTCTCCTTTTGAGAGTCCATATGGTTTGTGAACGGAAACCTTAGCTGCGTTAAAACACACAAGTTCTATCAACGAATATGGGTGACTAACTACAACATTCCTTTCTAAATAATGTTATAAATATTGAGAAAGAAAAAAAATGAGGTTCACTTATTCCTTTGAAAATTAAGCATGAGCACTTATTTCTAAATAATGTTATTAATATTTATTTTGTTTTGCTTGGCATGAAAATAAGGGCGTTGATGCATCTCTATCAACTGAAAGAACTGCTTTACCCATAAGCCAATGCCTTAGAAGTGCAATAAACGTAGCAAATTCATTCAAGTAAAAAGAAAAACAAATATGAAAATAAGTTTTTTCATGCCAAGCAAAACAAAATAAATATTTTTATCTGCACAAATTAGTAACACGTATACCTGTAATAGTCGGGGTTGGGAACAAATGTGGTTGTAGTTCCCACCAATCAAAGTTTGTCTACTGTATACTTTTATTTTCTACTTGGATGACATTTCCAAGCTGGTCTAAGTACCTTAAATGTATATAAAAATAGTCGTAAACATGAGCTGCATATAAACAAGAGAGTGCAAGACCCGACAAAAAACTAAAGACAGAGAAAATATACAGAAAAATATCTTACAAGATGAAAGTTCCAGCAATCTTATTCAAATGATGGGGATCCAATATCTTACAAGATGGTGATGGTCACCTAGAGAGATGGAGGAAATGTACTAGCTCCAAGAGGATAAATAAATAATAAAGCCAATAGAGTATCTTACGAACTGTACGGGTGGTTTAAGGTTGCTGAGACTGACAATCATTAATCGTGCTAGTGAGCAGTATTTCATATAAACTAGAAGCAGAATTCAAGAATGTTGAACTAGAATCTTAACAGCATCAAGAAATGAATCAGTCAACAAACAGCAACCCATAACATAACATGTGAAAAGGGAGGCATGGTAAACTAGCAGGAGTACGTAATTCACATGGCAATGTGATGGACGATGACAATGTGATGGACGATGACATAAAATTAAATTTCACAAATCCTATCGTTGATAGAATTGCCAAACACGTTTAATAGAAAAAGTGACAGAGCCCTTCAAGCATATCTATTCCACCAACGCCAACGAGACATGTAATGAGAAGACAAAAATTTCACCTGGACAAGCATTGAAAGTTCCAAAAAATCAGAACCAGGTGATATTCTTTTGGTAATCAAGCTCCGTCTACTTAGTGAACTCAGCTGAGATGTTCTTCCTTTTCACAATCGCATTAGTCATTTCTTGTTATGCTTCCTCTCGTGAAGATATCTCTCTTCAAAGACCACAGTTTCTGACATATTCCCCTAAAAATCAGAAAAGCCAGAAACATGGGAATTAACAACAACACTTGATAATGTTTTTCTCTGTCCCATTATGGGTTTGGCAATTGCAATGAGCTAAAAAATTAAGATAAACCCAGACAGATTTTGTCACTGAAATCTCGAAAATTTTCACAAGGTATTTCCCCCAAAAGTTATCAGATTTTTGAAAACCCTGGTGAAAATCTCATATCCAAGGAAAATTTACCAGAACAGGCTAAAATATAAACAATAATCTAATTCAATAGACAACAGAACTGAAGATTTGAGGAACTTAAGCATCAAACTGTGAGTAGATTTTGCTAAAATTCTGGTGTTACCTTGTTGCCCTGTCTCCAAAAGCAAGCTTGATTCTTCTTCTTCCACGTCACCATACCGTGTCACCGTAATCAGCCTTATGGTTTAATTCTTCATACCATGAGTCTTTCTATTTCCTAAGTAGAACAAATAGAAAGATTCATTAAGAAGGGAGAGAAAGAGAGAGAGAGAGAGAGAGAGCTTTAAATTAACCTTCATTTCTTCAACAAAATAGAAAAATTTAGAGAAAAGATATACTAGGTGATCGAGAGATGTTATTAATTGGGGTAAAAATATGAAACCCTAGATTGAGGGAAAAGACTAGATCCCGAATTTACTAAGAAAAACCGTGAAAAGAGATACTTCAGATCTGTCAAAAGAGAGATCTGAATGGTTTGGAGGGATTAAGTTTTTGATTTAATGGAAAACGAGGGAGATGGGTGATGGTACTAGGGTTTCTACAGAGACGGGAGGCGGAAGGGTCGAGAGACATACACAGGAGGTAATTTTTTTATTTTTTTATTTTTTTTATTTTTTTAATTTTTATTTATTTTTTATTTTTTTTATTTTTCCTTGATGGACAGGGTGTAAGTCGTTGGGGAGTTGGGGGGGGGCGGCCCCAGTTTATGGACGAGTTGCAGTTTTTAATCAGAACTGTAAGCTAAATGGACGGCAGCGATGATAAGACCAGTTAAGCATAATTTCCTAATTAGATAACAGTTTTATATAAAAACTGATAGTTTAAAACTGTTATCATACATCCACGTACAGCAACAGTTTTCATCGAAATCTGTCATCTTATGCTTGTACTGTGACAGTTTTAGAAACTGTTACGAATCAAACCCAATATTCGTGAGAGTTTTAGTAAGAAACTGTTACCTATGTTTGACCACTAGTTCTTTGGTGACAGATCATTCCCTTGACTGTCATGGTTTTGAACTTTGAACTGTCACAAAAGCCCAATTTTGTACTAGTGTTAGGAAAAAAACTCCTGAGTTCCGAAGTATCAATTTGTACGCATACCTTACGTGAACCTCAGATTCGATGCTTCTGGTCGTAATTCAGATGGACGGTTTGCGAACCGCCCAAAGTGAATATTCTCTGGAATTTTTCACTCGGGTTAAACTCTGACTCCTAATCTTTTAATTGGACTTAGTTATCACGAAAATATATTCTATGGTCCCCAAATCATAAAATATCAGCATCAAATCTCACCAAATCATCACAATCCCAATAGGTGTCGTCAAAACAAACACCACATTAAATTCTAACTCCATCATATAGGGTCGTGTTAACTTGTAGTCAAGACTACATGTTAAAAATGAATAAAAAAAATATTATTTGGTTTCGGGTATTGGAATTTTTTTGGGTAACTTAAAATACTTGAAAATCTGATTTTATATTTACTAGAAAGAATCCATTACCATTTTACCCTTAGAACAAGTTAAAAGATGGCAGACCCCACTGAACGGTAAGTGTTGACCCAGACTGGAGTTAAGGTAGAAGCCTAGGTCTGTTTTCTTTCTTTGTTTTTTTTTTTTTTTTTTTAAGCAAAGCCCTTGAAAAAGGCAATCAGTCAGACTCGACAACCGGTAAAAGCCAGGTTGGAGTACTTGACCAGAACATGGAGCTAGAGTGATGTTTGCCCCATTGAGCTAAGGAGTGCGCAACTCCATTACAGATTCTAGGAGAAAAAGTAAAAATACAAGACAATAAACTTGAAGCAAAAAATTTAATGTCTTTGAAGATAGCATCAGTCCTTTGGTTGCCATCAAAACAGCCAGCAGAAAATCGGTCAACTAGGTCTTTAGCATCACTTTCAACTATTAGGTGGGTTATATTCAGCTGCATTGCCCTTTGAAGGAGAGCATGAATACCCCAAGCTTCAGCTTCTTCAGGAGATCTAGCTTGAATACTCAGCGCAGCACAAAAGGAGACTTTTTTTGGCAGAGTCTCTGATTACAAAACCTGAACCAGAAAGCATGGAAATAAGATCAAACGCTCCGTCAGTATTACCCTTGTACCAACCAATTCCTGGGGGAGTCCATTTATCCATACTAGTGACATTGACATAGCTAACAGGGGTAGGGTTGGGATTTTTTGAGAAGACCATCAACCTAGCTCTTGCTAACACATAAAACATATTTTCAGATTTTTTCTCATGGATCAAAGTATTTCTGCTAGACCACAGAGACCAAACAATAGCAGCAATCAGATGATGCAAATGATCAGGAAGTTTAGATTGTTTATCTACCAAAAAGAAGTAAAGCCATTCAACAAAAGAGAAGTTTTGAAAAGAAGCAGTTACAATTTTCAAAGGGGAGGCATACCAGACCTGAGATGCAAAGGGACATAACACAAAGGCATGCATAATATCTTCATCAGAGGTACCACACCTAGGGCAAACAATATCAGCAATGGTCATTCTAGAATTAATCAGAACACGCACATTCAAAGCATTTCTCGCTGCCCTCCAGAGAGTTATTTGGATTCTGTAGGCAACTTTAATTTTCCAAATAGACTTCCAAAGAGCACTATTTGGGCTTGGTCTAAGACCTCTGAGACCCAAATATGCAGACTTAGATCTAAATCTGCCCGTCTTTGAAAGCTCCCAAGCCCTCCTATCAGGAGTGATCAACTGGCTTAAGGGAATAGTAATAATCTTCTGAACAGAAGCATTATCAAAGTGTTTTTCAAGTCTAGCAACATTCCAACTCCTAGAATTAGGGTTGATAAAATAGTCAACCTTAACTGAGGGGTCAGGTGGGACAAGAGGGTTTGGTTGAGCAACACCAATATCAGGGATCCACTTGTCACACCATGGGTTAATGAATTTCCCATCCCCTACAATCCAGGTAATAAATGGTTTGATGAGATCTTTAATATTGCATAAACATCTCCAGGTCCAAGAACATTTCCTAGGACAGACAGCATTTAAGAAATCAGTATGAGGAAAATATTTCGCCTTAAGCATGGAACTAAGCAAAGAGTCAGGATTTTCAACCAATTTCCAGGCATTCCTAGCTAGCATGGCCAGATTATTTAGCTCAGCTTTTCTAAAGCCCAAAATCAGACTTGGGAGAGCAGAGTTTTCTCCCAACCAAGAAGATGTAATTTTCGATCTTTAGGGTCTTGAGATTCACCTAGGGCTGCACAACGGTCGGTCGGTAGCGGTTTTGGCCAAAACCGACCACCGAACTGCCATAGGCGGTTTTGGCAATTTCAAAACTGCCACCGACTAAAAAATAATTCGGTTCGGTTTTTTTTAAAACCGAACGGTTCGGTTTGTCCTACGGTTTCCAGCGGTTTTAACCGATGGTAATCCGTAAATAAAAATTCCTGCAAAGTATTCACATTTTTCACACTTATGCACAAAAAAAGACTATAAAATTTAAACACAAATTCATCCATTGAAAATTCTAGTAGTCTACTGAGTAATGAATGAATTCAATTCAGTGAATAAGCAAACTTACAAGTTTTGAATCAAAATAAACAAGTCTAAATTGAAGTTTGAAATAAAAACACTGAAAAACTAAAAAAGAAAGAAAAACTATAAAACATAAGATATGGAAGCAGACCCAAGATCTCTGCAATAAGCCTTGTCGTCTCTTTCATCAATTTCTTCTTGAAAATTCGTAGGACTAAAGATCTCTGCAATAAGCCAATAACACATGAACATAATTAGCAAACAAACAGAAAATTCCGAATCAATCATCATTATTTCTGATTTCAAGTGTAAAAAACCCCAAACCATCATCAGATCAAAAAGAAACAATTACAAAACACCAGAACCTAACACAAAAAAATCAGATCAGTACCATCAAAACCCAGTATATAATTAAAATTAGCAAGAAAACAAGAAGAACTGCATAACTCAATTCACAACATTATCTTAATAATTCTTATAATCGAAGTGTGGAACCAAATAAATCCCCAATTTATGAAACTCAGTCATATAGATCTGAAAATAACTAAATGGGTAAATTCTTTCAGCAACTATATTTGGTGGTGGCTATGAGAGATCTGCAAGTCATAGATGATAGATCTGTTATTCATACTTGAGAAGAAGAGAAAAAAAAAGAAGAAGAAAGAGTAGAATAAATTGTTGTTGTTGTTGGAGAAAATCAAAAACGTATTATGGTGAATCTAATGATACTGTTGTAGCTGCTCGTGGTGGATATCGGTGAGGGAATGAAGAACAGAAGAGATAACAGAAGAGAGGTCAGAGGAGAAGATAAACTGATAAAAGAGTAAAGAGAAAAGGATAAAACTCGAATGGGTAGATACTGTATATATATCATAGATAAGTGGCTAGGATCATTTTTTATCAATGGCTCACAGCGAGCGGTCGGTTCGGTCGGCCAAGACCATAAAACTGCAGACCGACCGTTGGATCCTCGGTTCTGAATATTGGAACTGCCACCGACCGTTGGATCATCGGTTCGGTTGCGATTTGGGCGGTTTTCTTCGGTTTTCGGTTGGTCCAGCGGTTTGGGCGGTTCCTGTGCAGCCCTAGATTCACCCCACCAGTATTTCATGAGATGATTATCAATTTTTCTACAAAGGTCCTTTTCTAAAGATGTAATTTTCTATCTGGTTTCTATTCTAATGGACATAACATCAGCTCAATCAAAAAAAAAATAAAAAAAATAACATAACATAAAAAGAAATGGCTAGGATTACCCATAAACTTACTCCCTGCTCCACCTAATCACATTTACTTTTCTCCACAGCCGCCATTGAAGAAGAGTAGAAGAATTTTAGTTAACCCGATCAACACAGATCTCTAGACACAAAAAACAATCTCAACCGTCAAATCATCCTCATCTTCTTCCTTTTTCTTCGCTGGTCGTTTTTTGTGAGACATTTTTCATCAAAACATAATCATGGCTTTTGAGAGCCTGGAGACCAGTGGCCTCTCACTGGCCTCCCTCAGAGGAGGGCTGGGGTCGAACCCCACTAGTGACAAAAAAAAAAACATAATCATGGCTTCCACTACTGTAAACTCTGCAACTTCATCAATTTTCTTCAATCCACATACGAAATCACAAATTCATCCAAAACCCATTAGTTTAATAAGCTTCTCATCTTCTAATTTCTTACAGAAGAGGAAGAGGAGTGAATTTCCAGAATATAACCTTTTTAAAAGGATTTTAAAACCCTAAACAAAACCTTATCAATTCTCATCAGAAACAAAACCCTGCTGTCTCCACCCCTCTTTGTAGATCTACTCTTCTGTAACTTAAATCATGTCTCTGAGAATTTCTATATTCGCCAGCAGAAGTATACTAAATTCTTCACCAATATCACGATTTTAAGGAATGAATGATAGTAAATGATGATCAAGAAGAAGATGCGGTGAATCCGGTAAATCACTGAAGCTATTTTATGTTCCTTAACCTTATCACTAAGAATCCATCATTCTTTTCCGAAAATGTGCCTCACTGAAGTGAAAATTTGACAGAAAGAAAAAAAAAATCTGTTAGGCGTTTTATCAAACAGTGTAAATGCATTCCATATATTTTGACATTCAATCAGACTTGTAATCAGTTAGACGATAAACACAAGATACAAAACTGGGCTCATTGTTGCAAGGTGAAATTAGTTACAGCCAAGAAGGAGTGAAAACAAAAAAATGGAGGTATGTGTCTATTTCTTTGTCCCACCAAAGACTTTTTCTTTTTTTTGTTTCATTTTGAATTTTGATTGCACTTCCGTCGGATTATATTGACTTAGACTTTATATTGAATCAATACAAACACAAATGCTTATTCTAATTGCTTTCATTTTTTTTTATCATTCTGGTTTTGCCTTATTAGAATGGATGCATGAGAAAACAATTCATGGCTTTATCTTTCAGTTCTAGTTCTTGGTTTTGTCATGTGCAGTAAACCTCATCGAACAATTGCTGTGGATACCATCTCTGTTGGTGATTATCTAACTGGAAGTCAAACAATTGTATCAAAGGGTGAGAGATTTGAATTGGGTTTTTTCAGACCAGGTAAGTCTGACAACCACTTTATAGGTATTTGGTACTAAAAAGTCTCAGTGAAAACTGTTGTCTGGGTAGCTAACAGAGATGCACCTGTTCATGATCCATCATCTTCCAAATTAACACTTTTAGCAGATGGAAACTTAGTTTTACTTAGTAATTCGAGTAAAACACCAGTTTGGTCTACTAATTTAGCTTCAGATACTTTGCATACACCTGAAGTAGTTCTTGGTGACGATGGAAATCTTGTTTTAAGAGATGGGTCTAATCCATATGACGTGTATTGGCGGAGTTTTGATCATCCAACCGATACTTGGTTACCTGGTGGAAAACTTGGGTTCAATAAAAAAACTAACCAAACTCAGAAACTTACATCATGGAGAAGCCGAGAAGATCCAGCCACCGGATTGTACAACCTACGATCAGGATCAAGTGGAAATAGTCAGTATGGAGTATATTATGGAGTATATTGGAACAACTCCAAACTATTCTGGGATAGTGGGGACTGGGATGAAAAATCTAAAACTTTTCGTTTAGTTCCTGAGATGAGATTAAATTACATTTTCAATTATAGTGTTGTTTCAAATGCAAATGAGAGTTATTTTACTTACTCTCTTTACAACAATACAATTATGTCTAGATTTGTTATGGATATTACTGGCCAGATTCAGCAACTTACATGGTCAGAAACAACACAAAGATGGAATTTATTTTGGAGTCAACCCAATGGACCATGTGATGTTTATGGTAGCTGTGGACCTTTTGGCAACTGCAACCAGGATACTTGGAAGTGTGAGTGTTTGCCAGGTTTTGTCCCGCGATCTTCTGCAGATAGGAGTCTCATGGATTCAACTGATGGGTGTGTTAGGAGTACGCCTTTGCAATGTGGGAGTAAAGATAGTTTTTCACTAATCCCAACCACAATTTTGCCTGACAACCCCCGGTTTCTGAAAATCAATAGCGCCGAAGAATGCAAATCAGCTTGCGAAGATAAATGTTCTTGCACTGCTTACTCTTTTGACGGTGGATGTCAATTGTGGGATGGAGACATAATAAATTTCAATCAATATTCATCATCTCGCCGCAGACCAGCAACCATCTATCTCCGACATGCAGCTAGTGCGGAAGGTATGTAATACTTTTTCGGAAGATGTTCCCACCGTAGCTCCCCTAATTATTATGCTGTTTTATCCTTATTAAGTCTTCAAAATTTTCAGTCAGAAAGAGAAAGGTGATAGTTTGGAAGATCGTTATACCTGTTTCCATTTTGGTGGCTGCTATCACGGGCGTCTTAGGGTACATCTACCTGTGCAGGAGGAATAAGGCTATTAAAAGAGGTATGATTACCTTCTTTTCTTTCTTTATTTTTCTTTTGCAGAGGGATACTGCACCATATTAAAACAAGAGAACACTGTTAATGTTAGATTGGCCTGATGTTCTTATCGCAAGTGTCACCCATAAACCAGCCTAGTTGTATTTACAAATTACGTTGTCTAATCATCTCTTCAGTTTCTTCCTTTGTTCATGAATACCAGGTAGATTGAAAGAACTCCATGGCGTGTTGACTGATTTGTTGAAATCCAAGGCTACCTACAACGACACTCCAAATACAAACATGTTTGATGATGGTAAAACGAAAGGAGAAACACATGAACTTCAAATATTTACCCTTGTTTGTTTAGCTAAGGCTACAAACAATTTCTGCTTGAAATGTAAAATTGGAGAAGGAGGTTTTGGACCAGTTTACAAGGTAACATTACATATGCTTGATTATTATAACAGAAGTGATCAACTTATTGGACATTCCTAATCACCGATGGAGGATAATTTTTTAGGGTAAGCTACAAAACGAGCAGCAGATAGCAGTGAAAAGACTGTCTAAAACCTCTGGGCAGGGTATTGAAGAGTTCAAGAATGAAGTTTCACTGATCTCTAAACTTCAACATCGTAACCTTGTCAAATTGCTGGGTTGCTGCGTTCAAGGGGAAGAATACATGTTAATTTATGAGTACATGCCCCAGGGAAGCCTGGATGCATTTCTATCTGGTCCGTTTCCTTTCTACTTTGTTATCAATCTGAAGGCCTTGCACGTCAATGTTTTTGAAACTTTCTTTGAAATTTGTTCCATCTTTCACATATGATTAAATGTCTACTGTTGCTAATTCTAGAATGTTTGTACTGACGGCAGATCCAACGAAGAAACCACAGCTAAATTGGGATAAGCGCTTCAATATTATTGGAGGGATTGCTCGGGGACTTTTGTACCTTCACCGCGATTCTCGCTTAAGAGTTATTCATAGAGATCTCAAAGTCAGCAACATTCTATTAGATGAAAACATGACCCCGAAAATTTCAGACTTTGGACTGGCACGGATATTTGACGGTGACCAAATTATAGATAGTACTAACCGGGTTGCTGGTACATTGTAAGCTAGCTCCGTGTTTTTTCAGTCATCTTCTTCAATTTCAGCTAGTACTTGTCTTATGTATATTCTATAACGTGTCTTCCCAATCAAATGCAGTGGTTACATGTCTCCGGAGTATATAATGGGAGGCAAATTTTCGGAAAAGTCTGATGTCTTTAGTTTCGGTGTGTTGATACTAGAAATTGTGAGCGGCAAGAAAAATAACAACTTTTACGGTCCTGAGGATTCCTTGAACCTTATACTTCATGTAAGTATTTTCATTCACCGATGCTTCAGTAGATTATCATTTTATTAATATATAACAAGCTTATATGATTTGAAATATTATGTTTCAGACTTGGAAACTTTGGAATGAAGGCAGATGGTTGGAGGTTGTCGATGACGGTTTGAGTGATTTGTTTTCGCCATTACAAGTGAGAAAATGCATGCATATTGGCCTTTTATGTGTTCAGAATAGAGCAATTGATAGGCCAACCATGGCTGAAGTGGATAACATGCTTAGCAATGAGACTGATCTTCCGGCTCCGAAAGAACCTCCATATACATTCCCAACATCATCATCAGATAAGCCAATTCACTCAAGTAACAATGTCACTATCACCGCAGTTGAAGGTCGATAGGATGCCAGAATTGTGCAACTGGAATTGCATTTCAAATGTACAGTTACACGACAACTGTTTGACACTTTTTTTTTCTTAATTCCAGTCATTCAAGCAAGTGAATCAATAGGAAAAACCAATTTCAATGTGTACTTTGATTCTTCTGTTACACAGCCCTCACCATTTTTTGTTGTTGTGATTTTCGGTTGAAGGCTTGTAAATTCATGTTCTTTTTTCCAAGCATGAAGAAACTTTGTTGAAAGATCTCAAAAATGTGTTACATAAGGGCAATTCCTATGGGGTGAACAAACTAGAAATTTGCCTTTTTTGGTGCCACTATGGGAGGTGCAAACCACCAAATTGGCCTGGCAAACCAATATTAATGTTGGTTTGCCGGGTGAAGCCTAATATCAGCTGAGCAGCCCCTGTTACGTTGCTCGGCGTAAGTTATATCGAGCGGCCCCATTGAGCCGCTGGTGGCCTAAGGTAAGTCGCTCGGTACTAGTTGCGTCTCTAAAAAAACGTCTATAAATACCGATTCGTCAGAAAAACTCATATCAAAATCCATTTCATCTATCTATAATGTCTATTCCTTCATCGTCTTCTCAGCCTTTTCCTTTTCGAAAGGGAAAACGTTCGGTTGAAAAATACTATTTTTGAGTAAGCGTCCACGAAAGGAAATCAACTTGACACCTACCGATTCAGGTTCTCCTCCTCCTGCCACGCCAAACTTCATTTTATTAGGTACTCCTCCAGCATCTCCTCCTCCTCGCAGACGTTATCGGCACATGAATGAGAAGATAGCTGATGTATACTTTAATGAGTACTCTCCATCTCAAAAACCCTTATATGCCCCACTCCCCCTCCGATTATATAAGAAACCGAGTCGAGCTCCATTTACGTGAGGTGAAGATTATTGTTTTTGTAGATATCTTATGTTGTACTTTCCAAAACCGGATGAAATAAAACGAAGTCGTGTTGGCGTCAATTTGTCACTATTGTTGAGTTATTTCAAAGAAGGCTTCGACGAGAAAACCCCCAAATCCCTACTTGTACGAGATATATATGCGTTGAGGGCGTGATGGAGGGTCATACACGAAAATCTCGACGAATTTATACACTTGGGGAGATTGCGACTTGAGGAAGACACCGATGATGAGATTAGAGCTAGGACTTTGAAAGAATGGCAAGAATGGAAAAAAAAAAACTTCGAATACGAACAACATTATTACCATCTCCTCAATACTTTTCTTGCAACCCTTTATGCAGCTGGAGTTAAGATATAAAAGTTCATAGTATATAGGATTTTGAATAAAGGCTTTTTCCTATGGAGAGTAGTAAAAAGGGGAGTCTGCTAGCCTAGGCTAAAAAGTTATTTATCTTTGGTAAAAGTCAAACTCCTGCATGCCGAGGTTGTGCTAATACAAGGGCAGTAACCGCAGAAGTTCGACCTCTATCGAAGATCGAATCGATTTGCGCATTATATATATATATATTTAATATATTCAATACAAATGTCAGGATCCATAATTTTCAATACACACATTAATACATACTAGTGTAACAGCCCGTGCGTTCGCACGGGCTCCAGCCAACACTTCTATTTCCTGGTCGGGCTTTACGGGCGCCATTCATACTTTGTTATTCTCAAAATAAAAAGAAAACACATTTTGGGATTTGCAGGCCTATTGTCATTCTATTTTTTAGTACCGTGTAGTTTATCTAATTATCACAAAAACACCTGTTGTGTAATGTGATATGCTTAATACTCCCTCTGTCACAGTTTAACTGACCTCATTTCTATTTTTATTTGTCTCAAAAATGTAACCAGCTTCTAATTATATCCATATTTTTCCAACAAACTCGCAGATATACCCCTAATATTTTTATATTAAAATTTATTTTTCAGTGGGCCCTGAGATAAAAATCTTAAAGGATATATATTAAAATTGGAAACAAATTTAATAATATCTTTTTATTTTATCTCCATTCCTTTAAAAAAAAAAAAAAATTTGGCTGCTTTTAGATTTCTTATTTTTTTCATTTTATTTAAATACTCCATAAAGATTTTTAATCTAATTGTAAATATTACTCTCCTTTTATAATTATCAAAAAATAACATCATTTATTCTCTTTTAAGAGTTTCCAATTATATATAATTCTAGTATAAATTTTGTATTTTCTAAGTTTAGCAATTATATGACATTTAATATGGGTATACCTGGAAATTCATATAATTCCCTTATTATTTTGACTTTGTCAAAGCGGTCAGTTATTTTGAGACGGAGGGAGTACTTTTTTTTTGGTTGGTCTTACGGGATTCACGGGCTGTTTCGCAATGGCGTAAACTGGTGCATCATCTAACCAAGGAATAACCTATGCCAAAATGGTTCGGGCTATGTCACAGGGTAATGAGTTGTGGCCAAAATAAATTTGAAATTCAAATCAAATTAAATACATGCACAGACACACCGTTTCATTGTAACTTTCATAGTTTGGGAACCGAACAACCCAAGTCAATGCACCTACAGACACACAGTATTACGTTTCATTGTAACTTTCATTGTTTGGAAACCGAACAACCCAAGTCAATGCACCTATCGGTAATCAAAAGCATATATGTAATCGTCTTGAGTCGAAGCACCTATATCCCTTCAATCTTTAGAAGATTCCCGGCTTCTACTTGTTTTTACTTACTAAGCGTTATTGGCATTCCATAATATTTCTTCCATGTAACCCATCTTATGCTAAATAAGGAAAGCTTAGCTCTTAAACACAAAAATAACCCAGGATATATACAGCTGCCAGCGGCAGCACATTCTTCACACAAATGAAAATTTTAGGTAATCAGATCAAATGATCAAATATTGTTTCCATCTTTGTATTAAAAAAATTAAAAAATTACAGACCTAATTCACAGCTTTCAGAGTTTTGTTATAAGTGTACTCAAGGCCCACAAATAACAATCTAAAAAATATAACGCAAATTTTTTAGAGCGTTAAATTGATATGTAACGGCTCCTCAATCTATCAAATCCCATCAGTTATCCCACTTCTGTGCAATACCTCTCGAAAGACAATGGGAGAGTATAACCTTGATAGGGAGAACATGGTAGTGGAGCCCGGTGACTAAATCCAACGGTCGATGCAAGATCTGTTAAAAGCCTGACAGCATCCCCTCTTCTGCATTATCCTAGAAAATATGGTATTGTTAAATTAAGCAATCATTTGACACTTTCATCGATAACAAATGATACACTCATGATATCCTGGAATATGGATAGATATAGTAACCTAATTTACCTTTTGACCCGCTCAAGAGTTCAGATGCAGTATGGCGAACCATCTTTTGTACCTCACTTTTCAGATCTACAAAAAAAGTGGAACCAATGTTTTCTTCCACTAAGATGGAGCAGGAACCTGCATATTGACGAAGACATGACGATTGTGTCAATGAAATAACGGGATGATTGGTGCTAACTACACGAATAATATATTATATAGTACATAGCACCAACAATGCCATGGGAATTTTCACTTTTGATTTGCATTTGGCACCTCAGCTCACCATCGCCAAGAAACTCTCGTATTACATGCACGGCAGGCAACACAGTGTTTACTATTTTCTATGAACATTAAAGGAAAAATCAAAAACTTGTGGCTTAACATGGAAAAAATAGGCACACCAATATAAAATGGACTGCAAAACTTACCATGTAAGTGGGGCCTCGTTTGCAGAGATGAAATCTGCAATAGTCTTGCTCAATATCCAAAATGTCAATAGGTGCTTTCCTTCTCCTCGTGGGCAGTGTAATATGATTGGATGGTCTTACGTTCAAACACCTGAAAACAATATATTCAAACACCTGCAAACAATATATGCATCTGAAGTGTAATCATCTAAAAAAAAAAGATAATATTCCTTGCACATTACAAAAACTAATAATTAACAATACTTGTCAGCTATCAGACAAACGAAGAGTAAATACGTAAATGATTTCCTGCTTCAAAATTTCATTTCCGTATCATGTCCTTCAATTAACTCCGCCTGTGTAGCATTTCTGCGCAGCCTGTCGTAAGCCAACGGTAAAACCACCGTCATTCCCTATGAAAATAGGGTTGTGCTAGGATTCGCTAGCCGGCAGTAGACAAATGGAGAGCGAGAGCAGTACCAAGATGGGAGAGCGCTTGGGAAGTCCTCGTGTACTTTTATTTGGTCGAAAACCAGCCATTCCCTTTGGAAAAGGAGGAGTAGTACCAAGATGGGAGACTGCTTGGGAAGTTCTCGTTTTCCTTTCTAATCTACCCCAACTGGTTTGGGATTAAAGGCTTAGAAGAAGAAGAAGAATCAAGTCCCTCAATTGGAAGACCATTCAGAATCAATGCCAAAGATAAACCAAATATGTTTGGCAAAAAATTTAAACCAATGATTTTAGTGATAAAACAAAACCCATGATTTGGTTCGAGCATTAGATCGCATTAACTACATCAAATTAGAACGAACATACTAACCTTTCTCACATTTGTTGATACTAACTTGTATGGGGAGTGAAAACTGTGAAATGAGAAGATGCTAATTTACCATTAACCCACTCAAGAGCTCGGAGGCAATATGATGAGCTATCTTCTAGACCTCACTGTCCAGAGCTGCAAAGACAGCAGTAATGGCTACATCTTCAACATCATAGGGATAAGGTACTGTCTTGCAAATGAGAGACTATTAATTGGCTTATATATTAACGTACCGAATACATAGCAATAAACTTCGGTTATTTAATATATAGAGGTAGGCACTAACTTGGCTCTATAAGGGTACCGATCTTATAAGCATGGTTTTTATACCCTTCATACATGCCTATAAATATTTTGATGTAAACCATTGTAAGCCTCTGCTAAGTTTCCAAAATTTAATTGACTAAAATGATAATGAGTCAGCACAACCAAACAGCAAAATAAGTGCTGCCAAAACAATAAAGCTTCGCTACTTTCAGAAATCTCTAAATTGCACATCTATTCAATGTAAGAAATGGAAAAACAATAAAGCATTGGCTCAGGCAACTGGGAGTCTTGCAAAGAAATATCACAAAATTATACTTGAAAATCTTATGTATGCATCTTGCAGTGACAATATTTTTACTATTAATAGAATCGGACATACCTATGAATACAAAGTCGAGTGCGGATGTGCGGTTCCAATTTCTCTTTTGAAAGTTGTGCTGCATTTCCCATAACCCAAGTTTCTAATCAAATATGATAAAGTATTACAATTGTAAGCGACAAATCTGATCAAAAGCCGAATCCATGTTTTTGATAAGCTTCTTCAGATACTGTTCGGTCTTTTTCTTTACTCTTCTGCTCAAATCCAGTGGAGACATGGAGGAGCTTTTTATTTTTCTAAAACATAACAAATACTACTGCAAGCAACATAACCGAATCACTTCAAATTACCTGTCAATATAGCTAGTCGGCAATCGAACAAATGAGGGTAAAACAGCCCATACAGTAAAATATGTTCACAGTCGAGGTTTTGGTGTCGAAACTTAATTTATTGTTTTACATAGATCAACTACACAACATACGATCTATGTTGCTCAACATCTACAGGAACTTAAAAGAAATGGTATCTTAGACCTAATTCCTCTCAATGAGTTGCTCTAATGCTTGAACTCAAACACATCCATTTGCTAAATCAACCCATTAGAGATACCACTCGATGAAACTAAACACGTACTTCTATGGTTGACAATGCAACAAACACATCCATTTGCTAACTCAACCCTTTCTTCAACAATTGCACCACCATCACCAAAGAGTGTATTTGGTCTAACTATTGAAATGCGCAGAAGCGCGAGCTATATTGGATTTTTTCCTGTCATAGCCTGGCCAACAAAATTTAATGGACAAATAATGCCACATAACAATAACGAAGAACGTCAACTTACCGAGCCCCTAATCAGGGAAGTAGTCAACTTACAAATGAAGAAAAGAAGATCATCGGATTCTAATCAGGGAATTAGACCACCACAAAAAAAAAATCCATTAAATGCCGTGAGGCTGCTCTAGGATCTCCCAGTCTGAAAACAAAGAAAAGTAGTCAATGGTTGCATGACACTTATCGTGCACAAACACTTTTGAAGGAGTTCCAAGAACTATTTTCCCTGCGCATACATTAGAGATAGATTTCACAGACAAAGAGAACATACAAATGATTCACAGTTGGCCATCTAAACATCTCGTTTTCAGAAGTCAGATTCATTGCATAAACCTGACTACGCAGCCGAGGGATAAAATGTTCTGCAAAAAAAAGAGCAAACCAAAAGTAGGAAGACAAAAGTTACAAATAGAATGCAAAGAATCACAATAGAAAACACAAACGTGTTTCGCAATTTGCATAGGGGATGAGAATCAAAACCGTCTTTTCCTAAGAGAGTGTTAGTGGCTCCAGACTGAACTTCAATTTCTCAACGGCTTTTGATGGAGTCAGTGGTCCATCAAGATAGTGTTTCACACATTGAACCTTTGTCTTGGTATAGGTTTCAGAACCTTCTTTTGAGACTCCTGGGCCACTCCTCTTGCTCTAAACTTCTCAATTCTCAAAAGAGACCCGAGCAATACTCCAATCAATCCAGATAGCAAATTTAAATTTCCACACCATGAGTGAAGACATAGAACAATCAACACCAATATATCTCAAGCACACCCCACAAAGGAGAACAGGAGGTTGTTAGGCGAAGACATAGAACAATCAACACCTATATATCAAGATTTTGTGTTTTCGTATAACATCCTCCTATTCTACTTGCCATACCAATACCAAGCTAAAATAAACAGAGTAGCAAATAGCATACAACCGTTGATCAAAGAATTTTCAACACTACAACCTCCGATAATTGATCAAAGAATTCTGAACACTACAACCTCCGATAATCACCGAGTTGTTGAATGCTCTAGTTGAAAATGCAAACCGAGAAATAGCTTAATGTACACACGAAAAAACAACACAGGACAATGGTACATGATAATAATTAGCAGGGCTGCGCAATAAAACTGAACCCAAATCATCAAAATACAAAGCTATAAAGCAATAAAATTAAGCAAAACAGAAAATTCCAATACCGAAAACACATCGAAAATAGACATCAAAGTTGTACCTGATTGAGTCCGAGATTGATACTCCATGTAACGTTCCTGTAAATAAATCAATAGAATAGTGAATCAAAATCGGAAAAATATGACTGACCCGGTAAGAAAGCGAAAAATAATTAGGGTTTCCGTGTTTTTTTTTTTGATCGGTAGGGTTCCGTGTATTTACCTTCGTCTGTTATTCCAGAAAATAACCTTATGATTCGATTTTGTATACTGAAAAAAAAAAGGGTTAGGGTTCGTTGATTCAGAGTAACAAAGATATAAAGCAGAAAAAGGTTAGGGTTTACAGCCTGAAAATCTAACTCGGTATCCATCCTTTTCAGCCAAAATCGATCTGCAATAAACCAACATTCAGAACATAATCAAAACATGATCAGAAACCAAAACAAATTACATAAGAACCGAAAACCTATATACAATTTAATTAGTATGCGGAGAAGAAAGTTGGTTTTCGGATTCTGAAGAAAGAGGCAGAAATAGAGAGAAGAAAAATATAAGAGAAGAGGTTCCGGGAAGAAATTCCACGACCAAGGAAAACCACCCGGGTCTCCCAAAACACCCTCGGTCCACACGGGCCTAATTATCCAACCGAGGAAACTCTCCAAGCCCAAAACCTCGAAATGTTCTGATTGGTCAAGAAATATATGGTGGGGCCGCGAGCTCTAATATTCGAGCTTGATGGGAGGAGCAACGTGGGAGCTTTAAAAAGTACTCCTATTATATTATTAATTAATGTTTATTTACCACTTAATCACCTGGACATCAAAATTCATAATATCTACGTAAATTATGAAATATAGTTTTTTGACGCAAAAATTATGAAATATAGTTGATTCATAACATGTGCGTCTTATTGAAATTTGACAACTTATCGCATCCGCAGTGGGTGGAACCGAGGCCCATGTTGCTTCCCCAAGGACCACCACACCACAGCATGTGATGTCATATACTTATAATAGTGTTGCTGTATACACGGTAATAATTTAGTCAATGTGCATCCACGTTGTCCTACTCTCGTCGACCTACGAACATTCCAGTGCTACACATCATCACCATCAAAATCATAAAATAGTCATAAATATCTTGATTTAATCACAAATCCAACATTTCAACATTTCAAGCAATTTCAACCTAAATCAATAACAATCACCAATCATATATATGAAATTATGATATATGTATGTTAGCAGAACATCAAAGAGTTGTTTTGGTTGCAATTAATCATTCAAATACGTTCAAAATCATGATCAAACAAAAAAAAAACCCTAGAATGAAGAACTCACCTTTATCAAAATTTCTTGATGAAAATTGAAATTGATTGCTTCTATATAACCATCATTGATTAGTGAACGCACGCTTTTGATTTCGTGGGTTAATTTGACTCCAAACTGATCAAATTAAAAAATTTGTGGAAGAAGTAGAAGAGAAAACGAAGAAGATGAGGAAAAGAAAAACTGAGAAATGAGGTTCAAGTCGCAGGTTTTTCTGTATAGAAACTTATTCTTTACGGAAACTGGGTTTCCGCCGGTCAAAAGTCAAGCTTTGACCGTGCGAGACTCGGTTTCCGCCAAAGAAATTTTACGGAAACCGAGTTTCCGCACAGAGGAAGCTGCGGAAACTCGGTTTTCGTCTGGAATGGCTAAGACCACCGTGGTTGCCAACTTTCCTCATTTCTGCCATCCCTATATCTCTATAATCTAGGGATGGCTTGTGGCACCCATAGTGCTTGCTCCCTAGATTATAATCCATGGGATGGCTTAGTCTTATGGATGTCCAATCTAGCAGGGTAAAGGTGTTCTTATGGTATGGTAAGATTAAACAACTATACGTTGAACCATTCAGCGTTGAGCGCTTAATCATTTAGCGCCCAACTATACGTATACCACTTCATAAGAAAAAACAACGCATTTTCTAATGTGCCGTTTTTGGGACTGCGGACTTTTATTTGGGACTTCAAAACACTAAACCTATCCAAGTTGTATTTTAAGGGGTGACTAAATTATCCTATAAAATAAGATTTTTATTTCATACCAAAATTCCAGATATATACTTCATCTTCTTCATTTTGTTGCAATTTTTATCACCGCCACCTCTATTACTATCCACCGCCACCACCACCACTGCCACCACCACCACCGCCACTATACTTGTCGGATATTTACGTTTTGGTTAGGTATTCCACCCAAGGCGTTAACTTAATTTACGCTTCATTTTCAAATTTTACGCCCAAATTCTTTTTTTACGGTTTGGTTTGGCTATTTACGCCTCAGTTTTTTTGTGAATAATTTTTTTTTTACGCTCCATTTTTTTTACGCCCTAATTTTTTGTTTTATGCCCCAATTCATTGTTTTACGCCCAATTTTTTTTTTATGTCTCAATTTTATTTTTTTTACACCTCATTTTTAGATATGGTGTTTTATATTTTTATTATGAATTTATAACCCTAGTTTGTTTCGTACTGCAATCCCAAAAATAGCAGCCATTTTCAGCGCTGTTTGAGCTCTTTAGAAATTTCTTCATCCTCACTGCGTCGTGTCCCGTCTTGATGAACGCGTCGGTGGAACCGAGGCCCATGTTGCTTCCCAAGGACCACCACCATGTTATTGGGCCGACCGAGCGAAGCGAGGGAGGACCCTATATATGGTGACTTTGTGTCAATTGAATAGTGACTTTTTTTTCAATTTAACACAAAAAGATTGGATTTGGTGTTTTGGTGTCCACCTGATATTACTGAGTTACCCTTCCCTGTTTTTAATTTATCCTTTTCCTTTAGACAATTCCGTAGATAAGCTAAAATACGAAGGGTAGATGTGGAAAATCAAAAAATCAAAAAACCGGGTCATAAATTGAATTGTTGGGGGGTATATTCGTATTTTTCTTATAAAACATAAAACAGGTTCTCCTTCTCCTTCCTTTTCGTTTTTTCTCTTTTCAAAAAGCATTTCGAACAATTTCGAACAATTTCTAAAACCCAAATCGAAAGAGTACTGTGAAGTTAGGGTTTTGAATTTGATTAAGTGGTAATCTTATTCATCTTATTCTTTCTCTTTTTTTTTTCGATCTTTACAGTAATTTCGTGATTTAGTTTTCTAGGTCTTCTATTTGTTCATTTGATTGTTTCAGCGAGAAGATGAATTGAGATTTATTGAAATTTGGGTTTTAGGGTTTTCTGATGATGGTGAGTTTATGTCTTTTCATTTTGGCTAGAGGTGAAAAGGGGTTTTACTTTGTGAGGAATAACTTCTGAAGTATGCAAACATCGCTAGGGCTTATTTTTTTGTTCTATTTGATTCCGTGAGATCTTCATTTAAAAATTTGATTTTGATTTTTATGTTGTTGTTTGTTGTGTGTGTAGATGAATAGAACTAGGGCAAGATTTGGAGAATCAAACTCTACTACTCGATTTCTATGGATTGTGTTGACTGATATTACTACCAAACAGTACTGTGAAGTTAGGGTTTTGAATTTGATTAAGTGCTGCTGTTTTGGTGCTGATTTCGAACAAATTTGGGGTAAATTATAAAATTTAGGGTTTTATGTAAGAATAATTTGATTAAGCAGAAGAATCATATCAGAAGGTAAGCAGAAGAATCATATCAGAAGGTAAGCAGAAGAATCTCTTCCACCCAATCCAATTCATATGTTTGAATGTTTGATGTATCATCTGCCTGTTTCGGATAGTGCTTCGATTTTGAACACCAACTGTTTTGGCAGAATACCTGAATGAAAATGATCTATTTTACTTTTCAATTTCATATTCAGAATAGCTGAATGAAAATGATTTTGAACAAAAAGCAACTTTTTCAAACTAAGATATCAAAATAGTTTTCTTCTACTTCATATTCAGATGTGCCCTGTACTACGAAGCCCGTGTTCTCAGGTTTAGGAGGGGCTACTGGTTTTGCTTCAACAGTCACCACCATAATACCTGCTTCCCTGATTGAGGCATAAGTTAGTATCTTAACTGGTGTTTTTCTATGATGCGCGCAGGAGGACACATCAACCCAGCAGTAACTTTTGGACTATTTTTGGCGAGAAAAGTTTCACTACCAAGAGCAGTGCTATACATAGTAGCTCAAAGCTTGGGAGCAATCTGTGGTGTTGGATTAGTCAAAGCTTTCCAATCAGCCTACTATGATAAGCATGGTGGTGGTGCCAATGGACTCGGCGCTGGTTACAGCAAAGGAACTGGACTAGCGGCTGAAATCATCGGAACTTTTGTTCTTGTTTACACCGTTTTCTCAGCCACTGACCCAAAGAGAAATGCCAGAGACTCCCACGTTCCCGTGAGTATTTTTATCACTCATCTAAAGCCGCACATATAAAAGAAAAAAAAGAGAGGTTAAGTTCGGGTTTTTTTCTACGCAAGCTGCTACATTTTCTGGTTCTACACCATCTATTTCTACTCCGCAGTCACTACTTCTTTGACAACAAGTATTCCAGCTTTAGCAGCTACGGCAACTACTACATCAGCTGCCACGACTAGTCCGTTTCCAAGTTTTTCTTTGTCAACTAAAACATCAGCTCCTACCTCATCATCACTGCAGCTTCAATCAACAACTCCTGCATTGGTGTTCGGTAAGTTGTAAAATGCACATACTTACAGATTCCTTCAGTTTCGGTTATCAGTCAAACAATTAGTGCCTTTCATCAATTCATAAATTTTAGTATTGGGATATGCCTGTAGAATTGAAACAAAAAGCTCATATTTTAGTATTGGGACAAGCTTTGCCTCCCTTGCAGAACGATTCGTGTTAGTTTACTTTGCTTTAGGTTTGGGTAAGACGTCCTGCCTGCCGCATTCACGAGTGATGTATGTAAGTTTAACCTAATTACTTTGCTTTAGGTTTGGGTAAGACGTCCTGCCTGCCGCATTCACGAGTGATGTATGTAAGTTTAACCTAATTACTTTGCTTTAGGTTTGGGTAAGACAGTCAAGTATTTGACAGGCCACCTTTTAACCTAAACACAAAATTAGACGTGTTTGCCCTGAATGGTACATTTGCCACCTCAAGTAGCCTGATTGCACGTAATTTGGCATTTTGGCATTTGTTCGGTGGTTTCGTGAAACCTGGCCTTATTTTCAAGCTCATCGTGGGAGTACTTTTGTTGTTGTTATTTCTGGTGAGATCATGGCTAGTGATCATTTGGACGCCATTCTTAAGGTATTCGATCTTTTAATTCATTTCATTTCGCTATTTTATGACCTAATTCGAAGCGACAATCCAGTGGAATTGTGCGGTAGTTGTAATTACTTCTTGCCTAGGAGACACTTTGTTGTGACTGATAGGAATCATTTTTAGTTACTGCAAACGGCATTATGCGTCGTTGATTAGATGTTAATATATGCCTTTGGATGGTGATTTTGTACAAATCTTTTTAGGAATTGCGCAAAACCACGAGAAATGCACTTGAATTTCTGTCTTTGGATGGTGATTTGAAGCTACAAATCTGTTTAAGACTTGTTTAGGATTTGCGCAAAAGCACGAGAAATGCACCTAGTGTTTTTAAGCGCGTACCGTTATCTCTTAGATGAGGGAATTGCACCATGCAGCTCCTTTAGGGAGTTGCCTGATAGCAGTATTCAAAGAGTAAAATGAAGATATTTTTCTTTTGAGCTATATGTGCACATTTTCCTCGGGTGCCAACTTTAAGACTTCAACACTTCTTTAATGAACTCTTTGTTTGTGTTTTGACAAATTCATTTAACAAATCTGAGACTTTCAGTTTCTTTTGAAGAGGTGCTAGTTTAAAAAATTCTCTTCTTGCTACTAATGTGAGAAGATGTGCAGGATATATCTCTTCTTCATGGTTTGGGAATTAGATTTGTTCTAGTTCCCGGGACACATGTTCAAATTGACAAGCTTTTGGCTGAGCGGGGTAAGAAACTTGTCTTTGTAATGTATATCTTCCTCCTTTTGTCATCCTAGTTACTTTCATACATGATTGATAAATTCCTGTTTCTTTGTACTCACTAGTTCGAAATAAATGTTTCAATCAGGACGTAAGGCCAAAAACGTTGGTCTTTACCGAATCACAGACAATGATTCCTTAGAGGCAGCAATGGAGACAGCTGGGAGAATTCGTCTTATGATAGAAGCAAAACTTTCTCTTGGACCTTCTATTTGCAACATTCACCTTCATGGTGATAATAGTCGTTTACACGATGTTGGTGTTAGTGTTGCAA